>JAVQJL010062073.1:0-26483 GCA_036024295.1 Nannoperca obscura | reverse complement strand
ATATATATATATATATATATACAATAAATCTAAATGTATTTGTTGTATTTCGTGTTATACTGATTATTATTTATTTTTTTAATGAGCAAACTAGAAGCTGAGCTGAGCCTGTTCTCGAGTTCTAAAATTTCATGTCCTGCAATAGTGATTCAAGTAAGATGTCCAAGTGTAATGATGGTGAAATACATTTGACTGCTGTTGTGTTTAGTCATGAAAAGAGAACTTGATGTCTATTCAGTGGTTGCCTCTGAGCCTTTGGCCAGCACTCAGCAATGTACTGTGCCTCCCAGTGTTCAGCTGGCATAAATCCCAACTATATTCCTTTCACATTAGAGGGCCAGTTTTGGCCTGTAACTTTTCAGTAGGGAACCTTATACTTTTACTTGTATATTTGTACATAAATCATTTAACCTAATGCATTTTAATGTATTATGTGGCAAGAATGTTCCTGCAAACTTGAAAGTCTTTCACATTCATAATGTGTTCTACTGTAGTTTATGTGAGTTGTGGGCTGAAGGTGGCAAGACTTCATTTCAACCTTATCTACCACATGCTTTTAGTATTGTGTTTGCATAGTTTCACCAGAGTATGTGAGAGATATCCTACTGTGTACAGCAACAACAATACATATGTAAAATAAAAGATTCATATCTTATCTTTTGATAAACAAATCTCATTCATGATTGAGGTATCCACTTAATCTCCCTGCACAAGATTAAAAAACAATAGATACAATTTTATGAGCACTTAAAAACAACCTAAACTTGCATTTGATAGCTACATGTTGTTGTTTTTTACAGTTATTTGTGAAATTGTATACTATTATTATACTATTAACTCCTTTGTATGTCTTTGTTATTCTTATGGACATTTTTTTAAACACTCCAACTTTAGCTTTCTAATAGAAACTTCATTCAAACTTCAAAATGTTCAGCTTCTTTAGGTGATGTGTGTGTCAATTCAAAACTTTGATATCTTTTATACTTTTTCAAATATCCAACTTTCTTCCCATAGAAATAATGGTTGGAATGGCCAGTTGGTCATAATTCAAACTCCCATAACACTTTTTTAAGTGCTTACAGTCCAGTCTACACTTGAACTGACATCATCTTTCCGCTTTTACTCTGACTATAAGGACCCTTATTCACACACACCATGCTTCTTTTATCACCCAGCATTCAACTGACATTTAAGTTATTTTCAATTCCTAAACTACAACTGACTTTTCAGTTCCTTTCAGCACTTTCACCTCGACATTTAGCGCTTGCACTCTGACTGAAACTTCAACTCTTCTTTCATTACTTTACAGTACAGTACCTAATTCAGTGCCTCAGCTTAATTTGTTTTTAATATCTTCAACTTCAACTGCCATCCAAAGATAATCAAAGGCTCAAAACGTAATATGCCAATAATATATTATTTTTTCATTATAATAATTATTATTATTAGTGTTGTTATTACAGACGAATTGCAGATTATGTTATTACTTTTAAACCTATGACGAATTTGGCAAACTTTATACTGATTTCAGCACGCGCCAGCAGGAGTCTCCCGTTCCCATAGTAACACGCCTTCATTCAGAGCCGTACGTAGACAGAGTTGGCGCCACAGTCTTTGCCGACAGCTTTGATTCGTCCAAAATTAAGCTCTACTGCTTTCTTTCTGCGGCTGATGGTGTTGTCTGCATCGACTAAAAAGTCTCCCAAGAAGTCAAAGCGACGTTATATGTTAAAAATATTGTTTTTAAAAGCTGAGAGGAGCGGCGTAGCGCACGTCGTATAGCTTAGCCAAACTCTCTCTGTCAGAGACTCTGCTGTGTTTTAGTGTCCGGAAGTTCTGAGGGAAAAAACTGAGAGAGGCATGAAAAAAGACGGGAACTGGAAGAAACTCCTGGCCAGTTTTCTCCGAGCACACTGAAACACTGTGTTCTCTCGTAAATCTCACCGAGGGGGCGGATAAAACGTTTTACTTTAGTCGTCTAATAATTAAAGCCGTGCGCATTCATTTATCGATGGGTCTGCCGACGCTGGAGTTCAGTGATTCTTTCCTGGACAGTCCGGAGTTCCGAGAGCGACTCCAGTGCCATGAGATAGAGCTGGAGCGCACCAATAGGTTTATAAAAGACCTCATCAAAGATGGAAACATGCTCGTTTCTGCATTCAAAAGTAAGTACACGCCGATGGATAACTTGTTTTCGGGGTTAAAAGTGCGTGTTACAGTAAGTTATTCAACCACTTGCACAGACTGCTGCTGCCTGATAACAGGACAACGCAAGGCCATCAGTTCAAACAGAGCCAGTGTTTAGCCTACATTAGACTTTGTTCAAAGTTTATTACATTGAAATGTGTTTGGGTGGTGTGAGCAGCACAGTTAGGTAGGTAGTTAAAGTTTTATTTAAAGTTATAGTGTCAATATCATGATACAATAATGGATTTTTTTTACCCAGCTCACCGTGATACGTTAGACCTTACATGTCTTTGTCTTTGTCTAGAGATAAGAGTCCTTAAGAATTAATGTTTCTATTTGCATTAACTATCCATGTGCTCCATGGTGCTACTTAATTATGTAACATAAAGAGGACAAAAGATAATATGTTGCCTTACTGAGATATTTCATCAAAAGTGTTGATAATGAGGTATCTGTGCTGGCACATAATGGTTGTAGAGGAATGCAGAGCCAGGCTGGATTACTAACAGGGCAGAGCAGACAACTGCCCCAGGTCCCCAAAACTCCATGGGCCCCCGAACAACTGCTTTGTGCTAGTTTATTGAAAGTTTAGTGTCCACCAGGGCTGCAACTACCAACTATTTTTAATCTTTAGGTTATTTTTAGGAGTGAAAAAAGACCATCACAAATTCTCAGAGGCCAAGGTGGCATATTCAGATTGCTTGTTTTGTCTGACTAATAGGACAAAACTCAAAGATTTATGTTAAACAGACAGAGAGGACATCTCAGTTTTGGAGAGGCATGAAACGGTGAATGTTTAACATTTTCTCTTCATCAAAATTGTTGACAATTCATTTTCTGTAAATCAGGTGATCCATTAATTGACTTATCATTTCAGCCCTGGTGTAAACTGACATGATAAGGTCCTTGAAGAGGTTGCTGAGTCCCTATCTCGAGGGGGGCCCTTGTGTCAAAATAAGGTTTTAGTGGTATTATTTCAATTTTGTAATAACACTGCATGTTGCATATTCCTTCCTTAATGTATGTAATGCAATCATTACAGCAAATCTGGGGCCTGTTAGGATTCAAGCAAAGGACAACAATACACACTGCATAGAGAGAGTGAGGAATGGTTGGGCCTAATTGAGGCCCAGCAGCTTATTTTAGCTCTTGGACCCCCGTTAGCAGGTTCATACAACCATGACACATAGTGATAAAGAGTTAACTCTTAGCATTGCATGCAATAAGATGCACAGCATTGTAATGGTCATATATTAGAATGGGGACTGTTCTGACTTACATTTTCTAATTTGGTTGTAATTATTACATGATATGGAGGAAGAGTTTATTTGGTACAATAGTCACACAATAAGCAGACATTTATTTAGATCTTATAAAATGCATTTTGTGTTGGAACGTTGTGTGTTTAACTGCTGCCCAGTTTGATGGTGGCTCCCATTTGTTTGGAGTTTCTTTTGACCACCTCAGACACACCCACGCTTTGTGGCTACCAGCGGTTTCTTTGGCTCATCTGCTGGTTGAGGTCATTGGTGTGAACACTGCTGAGTGTGTTCGACTAACTCAAACCACATGCTGGGTTAAATAATGCGATCACTGCATTGTTAACATTAATGGAACACTGGCATCTCAGTCACCAGAGCCACCACAATATGATATATGATACAATGCTGTTGCTAATTGGTGATATGCTAACATTTGTTACCTTTACTGACTGGAATTCTCCTCCCAATGGGAAGCCTGTTCAAAATCTATTAGTTTGGGAGTTTTCAGTGTGTTCATCTCACATCAGACTAAACAACATCATAAAACCAAATGAAACACAATAAAGTTTTGTGGGCATCTGACCACAAACTCTTTGCATTAACACAATCCAACGGCACCAAACAGAAACATGCAGTATGTAGACTGCTGTAGGAAACATATTTGAACACAAATGTGAATTTTTAATGTTGAGCATTAAGGGTCCAATTCTTTTTTGACTTACTAACGGCAAATAAACTTTTCTGTTCTCCACCTGATATTAATCAAACTTACAGCCGTGCTTTTACCCCCATGTCTACAAACATCACATAAATTATACTGATTTAGTTCTCAAATGTTAAGACTTGTATGAATAACATTGTAACAATAGTACACTGTTGCATTTTTACCTACCTGCAGCACTTTTAAAGTCTTTTTAATGGATACTGCACTGTTTTTAATTGCAAATTCTACTATATTTTATTCGATCTCCTGGAAATGCTCTTTCGTTTTGTACTTACCCTGGTATAAACAAAATGACAATAAAGTCTGATTTGATTTGATTTGTTCTCAATCTTGTTACTCAATTCGGTCCACACCTTGTGTTTTTAAATAACAAGACTATAGATACAACCTAATGTAAGTTTCCAGCATAGAATTAATGCATTGAACTTGACAAGAGTTATTTTTGCAGACCTCCAGGCAGTAATCAGGTGTTTAACTGCTACTACATGACATTTAAATTGTTTTATTATCAGTGTATAATGCAGTGCTGTGATTAAAGTAGTCCCTTGCAGCGGCTGGCATGCAGACCAGAGAATAAAAGGTGGGATTAAAATCTGTTATTGCCGCGTTGTTTGGGCACGTAAACGCAGTTGTCTGAGACTAAGGTCGCCGAGTGGAGTTTGTTGCAGGGTGTGGCGGTTTGTTTACATCAGACTGTGACACCTCTTGTCTTGGCAGTGGATGATATGCAAACTCGTCTGGTAGGAAAATACATGAATAGTTTATTACATGGGGGAAGAAATTATGCTGCTTGTAGCCTGTAGGTGTAGGGGGATTCAATTGTGTTGGACCAATGATGGCAGTATGCAAACTCACGCAGAGAGCATTCTTGTGCATAATGTGAAAATAGTGAAATCATAACTAAGTGGTGGCAATAATTGAATTGTTGTACCCTCTGTGACTGAATGCTCTGTTTGTCTCAGGTCTTTCTCTTGCTGTTCAGCGGTTCTCTCAATCTCTGCAGGAGTTCCAGCTTGAGTGTATCGGAGATGCAGAGACTGATGATGAGATCAATATAGGTGAGATGAAAGTGTCCCCGATGATGTGGAAAACTGGATGATGTGAGACTGCAAAATATGTAAAATGTGATCCACTTTTGAGTTGTATCATTTCTTTTGCAGCTCAGTCCTTGAAGGAGTTCTCTCAGCTCTTGAGCACCATGGAGGAGGAGAGAAAACGACTGGTAAGAAAACGTGTATTTGTGTGTGTGTGTGTGTGTGTGTGTGTGAGAGAGAGAGAGAGATGGAGAGAGATAACCAAAATGCAGTTCTTTATGCTGTATGTTTCTAAAAATAGAATATGTACAGTTTCAAAATTGAGGACATTTTGTTCACTTGAATGGGAAAAGTGTTTCCAAACTTGCAGAATGAGTGCAACACACACATTTGCTGCTTCACTTCAAGTGCACCAGTTTCAGTTTGAAAGTTACGGTCAGGCACATTCACTTGATGCACCACACTGACGTCTTCGAGCTCTTGTCCCAGTCTAGATTTCCCACAAGTCTGATTCACGCATTTGTTGTGAAAAGGTTTTGTCAGCTGCAGTGAGTGCTCCATGGCGATTCGGGAAAAAACGTCTTTGACTTACCCACCCTCCATCAACCAGAGGCTTTTGTGTGGGAGTAACTGGAGTCTGTCCCAGTTTGTGTGTAGGCATGTGCAACGTATGTGCATAGTATGCTACTGTACCTTATGCACAGCCCTCTGTGTGTAGGTGTGTTTGTGTGTGTGTGTGTGTGTGTGTGTGTGTGTGTGTGTGGGGCTGTGTGCATGGTCTGGTTACACAGGAACCATGTGGAACCTATTCTGCCAATTCCCCTGTGACTGTGAGCAGAGCCCTGACTGCCTGGGAAAGTCCATAAAAGGGTCCTGTGTGTGTGTGTGTGTGTGTGTGTGTGTGTGTGTGTGTGTTTGTCTGCTCCCTTTCTCTTTCTGTGTGTGTGTGTGTGTATTTTAATTGTATGCTTTTCCACTGCACTGCTGCTGATAGGTCTGAACCTCTACTAATACTGTCATTACTGAGTTAAAGGGAAATTCCAGAAAATGGGAAACTCCTACCTGTTCAACCTGAAAGAACTATTATTGCGATTCGACAATGCCCTTCTGTCTCTTAGTGTTCAGTTTCATCCTGCATATTGTGATGTGGTGGAAAAAAGGAACGCACAAAGAAAGCAGACCTTTCTTTGGCTACTGGAGTGTAGCTAAACTAAAGCTAAAGTGAAGTGAAAGTAAGGTCATGATGCGTAAATCAACTAGACAAAACAAAGCAAGACGTGACAATAACAGACTCGTGACTAAGGAGGACAGAAACCTAATATAAACACCAGAGCTCAGATAACTGCTCTGTAGTTTTACTTACCGCTTGACTCAAGTCACAACAACAACCACAACTTTCTCAGACATACTGTAGGATCAGCTGCAAATATATTACCGCAATTGTACTATAATTATTTTAGTTTTGGAGGTTTTCCAGTTTCATCAGATGATACCGTCAGCCAGTGATGCTGCAGCCCAACCTAACTCGCAGCGTTGCGACTAATTGTGGCAGAAAAGCTGCTCTTTTCCCAATGTTCTATTTGCATTTGAGTAATTTGCATCTAGATTGTTAGCCATGCCAGCAGCAGGGCTCTAGGGATGGGAATGTCGGTCGGTCAGTCTGTTGGTCGGCAGACATGTTGGTCCAGACTGATCTCAACAAGTATTGGATGGATTTTTATACAGACCTTCGTGGTGCCCAGAGGATCAACATTTTTATTTGTCCAATACTTTGGCTTATGAGTTAATATCTGCTAAAGTAATGACATTCCCATCAGCCTCGGCTGTAGTTTGTGTTAGGGCCAATTAGCAAAACTAAGATGGTGAACATGGTAGACATTATACCTCCTTTAAGTCAGCATGTCGTCATTGTTATTGCGAGCATGTTAGCACGCTGATGCGAGTGTTTAGCTAAGAGAGCCACACTGTGCCTAAACAGATCCGTTAAGTCTTAGTCTTGTATTCTGTGACCTGGATAACAACCATGAACAAAGTCCACAAAGTCCACCCAAAGAGAATCGGGACGTTTGTGGAAATGTAACATTGCTTTGACGAAGGATGACGCAACACAACTTTTTGTGGCCACGGGCCATGGGGTAACGGTTAATGTCGAACCCTGTGGGTATTACTATGACATTTGGATATTTGGGCAGTTCTCTAAGGTGGTCAAGCTTGAGCTTTCTTGGTATGTAAACAGGAAGTAAATACACCACAGGTACAATATATCAAATTTAGAGAGATTTAATTCCTGAGATCCACTCACTTCAGTTTGAACCCTGTTGCTTGTTGTTTGATTTGCTCTCATACAACATACAACACATTTGTGCAGTTGGCGATAGGTTAACGTCACACTGATGTCCTTGTATGAAAATAAAAGATACGACAACATGTATTTCAAGTCAACACTGAGGTCGCCACTGCAACCTTCATGTCTTTTTTTTGCGTGTGTTGTTGTTGCTGGTTATTTACTGTAATGACTCATTCAGATGACTGTTGTGTTTTCTCTGTTCCCGTCTCAGATCCAGAATGCTGATGACGTGTTGATCTCACCGCTCGAGAGGTTTCGTAAGGAGCAGATTGGAGCGGTTAAGGTATATCTGCAGCTGTTAAAATCGAGTAGATTATTAACACAAAATAACTAGTAAACTGTTGCTTTGACCTTTTTGTTTTTACATAACCACAGGTGATATTCAAACCCTGAAGTTCAGTTCATTAAGAGTTGCCTTCATTAGAGATCAGAGAGATCATCTCGCTCTTGTCTGGTCCCAGTCGGTCAGCGGCCAGAGAATCCAGTTTGTTCAGATAAACGATGGGTCACAGTCAAGTGTCAGTAACAAGGTCATGGGAACGGACGCTGGGAGGGAAGACAGAGAGCGCGTCACAGACACAGAGATAGTTGAGGCAGTATAAACACAAAATGAGTCTGGTGTTTGGTTTCAGCAACTGTCTCAAGTCTTAGAATTCAGTTTATCTCATTTTCTTTCTCTTCGCTCGATCAGCAGTTGCAGCAGTATCATGCAGGAGCCAGGGTTTAAAAATACAAAACAGAACTGGTCACAGCTGGTCGCGACTAACCCTGAAAGTGAAGTCACAGCCCACTTCTCTGTGTTGTCCGCAGCAACTCTCCAGCCTGCAGAATGTAGCAGGACTGTGTGAGCAGTACATCCTCGCACTGATGTTGTTGAGCACGAAAGAGACACGTGGAGATTGGAGCTGCAGCTGTTATGGAAAAATAGCTGCTGTCCTACATAGTTTGGCCGCGTCTCTTCATTTAGATTATTAATGGTCCCGCTGCGTTTCATCATTGCTTTTTGGTCCCTCGAGGCTGGTTAGCTCATCCCAAAAAAACATCTGAACTTGTGTCACTTCATCAGATCAGATACAGAGAGAGCACTGGTATCACAACTCAGGTATTATACTGGCACTGACACTAAGTGTGACATCCTCTGTGTGTTATGTAATAAAGTTAATTTAAAGACCTACATCAGCAGATGTAGAAATTCACATTTGCTTTTATTTATTGCTCATGTCCTATCCACACCCGTGTCTCACTCAGGAGGGAAAGAAGCAGTTTGACAAGGAAACAGAAAAGTACTACTCTGTTCTAGAGAAACACCTCAGCCTGTCCTCCAAAAAGAAGGAGTCGCAGCTACACGAGGTAACCCATGCAATTCCCAAAAAACGCACAGCAAGGTCCTCCTACATGTGTTAGGTGACGTGAAGTGACGTGAATGTTTTTTGTTGCAGGCTGATTCACAGATGAGTAAGGACAGGCAAGTTTTTTATGATGCGTCGCTGCAGTATGTCTTCAAGATCCAAGAAGTGCAGGAGAGAAAGAAGTTTGAATTTGTGGAGCCGGTGAGTTCACACACGCACATTATGATCACGTTTACATGTAACTGAAGCACAATTCAACTGTGTGTTTGGATGCAGGGATACACAGGAGCTCACAGGAGTGTTTTGTCAGTTGATCAGCCTTTTGAGATCAGACTTTTCTGAACTTCTGAGTTTGGGAAAACACAGTCACCAATACACAGTGTTTCATCACAGGAAAATATGACAGATGAGTTTATTTTGTTCTGCATTTTAACAGCGATGTAAACATCAAGTCATAATTGCAGCCAAGCAAACAGACATGATCATGGAAAATCTAAGCGAGGATCTGAAAAACACACATTACACACACTGTTTGGCCTGTGATTAAAATGTTTTAATGATAGATATCAGTAAAGCCCACTTCCTGTTGCTGTAGCAGCACTTCCTGCATGGAGATCTCTTCCGCTGACACAGAGGGAAACTCTTTGTTGTAAAGTAAACAAGGGCAGCAAACCAGACAACTAGAGTTTGGGGGTTTTCTCCTGTAGTGGCTTTTTTTAATTGATTGAGCAGACGACAATCATTCTTTTGTAGTCCTCTCATTATACTCTCCACTCCCAAGCCCCCAGCTAATATCTTTCCTGCGGATTTCTCCCTCTGCTCATCAGTTATTAGCCTTCCTGCAGGGTTTGTTTACATTCTACCACGAGGGCTACGAGTTGGCCAGTGAGTTTGAACCCTACAAGCAGCAGCTTCAGTTCAACCTGCAGAATGTAAGTATGTATGCTTACCGCTAACCTCGAGACCAAATCAGGGCCTGATATCACTTGTAAATAGTAAATTTTGGATGCATCTGGTACTACCTAAGTATGTATGCAAGCTCCTTTCAATGCAGTTTCTTACGCGTATGTATGTTGAAAAGGCTCGCAATAACTTTGAAAGTACGCGTGCTGAGGTTGAGAGGCTGATGAAGAGGATCCGGTCTGCAGAAGAAGACTTCAAAGCCCCGAGTTGCTTTACCATGGAGGGATATCTGTACATACAGGAGAAACGTGAGACACTCAAAAAAACTCCCTCATGCTGTGAAGAAAACCAAATGTCAGAATGAAAACACAAACACTCATGCACAAGTGCACCTACATGAAAATGTGCATCATGTATTATAGGTCCATTGGGCAGTGTGTGGACCAGATACTACTGTACTTATGAAAAAAGCTCCAAGATGTTCACCATGAGCAACACAGAGGCCAGAGCAGCCAGCAGACAGGTGAGCTGGTACTACACATGAATTACCACATCAATGTTGTTAAATGTTTTAGCCCATTTATTAAAAATCATGATTAAGTCATCATTGCCGACTATTTTCCAAACCATGTCAAGGTTTTTATGTTTACTACCTTCCACACAGCAATTTTTTCCACAATGAAAATGTACTTATACAGAGCCGAGTTACATTATATCCACACGGTAATGTTGTTATGGTAATGACTGTTTTGTTTGTTGAGTTTGATGCAAATTGAAAAGTAGGAAGTAGTAGTAAGGTTATATTTGAGGAACTAAAACAATGCAAAGTAAAAGTATTGAGCACAACAGTTTCTTTGCAACAATTTCTAAAGCTCAGCCTTTGCGAGAATCCTTAGTAGAACTTAATATCACAGTGTGTATTTGCAAACACGCCTCTGTTCGCAGAACGGCGTGGTGAATGGTTCGCCTGAGATGTTCAAGCTGCGCTCGTGTGTCAGAAGGAAGAGGGATTCAATCGACAAACGCTTCTGCTTCGACATCGAGGTAGTGGAGAGGTGAGAGGGAAAAGAGTGACTTCAAGGCTGCGTGTCTGTAACACATTTGTGGAATAAATACATTGAGGTATGGCTGCTGTTGCGATTGTGCTCGGGTGAAATGAGCTCTCTTTCTCTGCAGACACGGTGTCATCACCCTGCAAGCGCTCTGCGACGCCAACAGGCGGCTGTGGATGGAGGCCATGGATGGAAAAGAACCTGTAAGAACATATCCACCATTAAATAAATAATATCGATGATACAGTATGATATTACTAAAAAGCACACTAACACATACTTAAACTTTAAACGTTTCTGTCTTTGTTCAGATTTACACTCTGCCTTCTTTGCTCAGTAAAAAGGAGGAGAGTAAGTATCCTAATTTATGTTGTTTTTTATTCACTTCCATTCAGGAGATCCTATTTATTAACATCTATTAATCTGTCTTGCATTGAATCAGAAATGTAGGTACAAATGTGAGTTTTGTTTTACAGCATTTCTCAACGTAGCGGGTCTCAACTTTGTTAAGAAGTGCATTGAGCTGCTTGAAACCAGAGGTATTTCTCATCCTTAAAATTTGAACATGACAAAAATAATTCAAGTGAGTGTTTATTGTATACATTGTTGATTTATCAAGTATGTTAACACATGTCTGTGTGTGTGTGTGTGTGTGTGTGTGTGTGTGTGTGTGTGTGTGTAGGGATTTCCACCCTGGGACTGTACAGGACTGGAGGAGTCAACTCCAAAGTGCAGCGGTTGATGACAAGTGTGTTTGGTAAGCAGCGCCCTGCTTTCCTCTACATGATGGATTTTCTTTTTGTCCGGGATCAGTTATTCCAGCGCAATGACTCTTATTCGTATTTTTAAAATCCATCACTGCAGTTAAATCATGTATTTTCTGCTTCACTGTAGCATCCACAGCTCCCTCTGACATGCAGCTGGATGCAGACGCCTGGGACAACAAGACCATCACCAGCGGCCTGAAGAATTATTTTAGGTAACATACAGCACAAAACTCTTTTTGAATAAATCTTTGAATGAATTATGAATTCATTACTTCTTATATGCATGCAGGTGTCTGGCAGAACCACTACTCACCTACAGACTGCATAAAGAATTCATCAGGGCTGCAAGTAAGATCCCTTACTGCCTCTTTCATGACACAAAGCATAATTTTTTCAACGGTGTTTGGATCGAATCTACTACCTCATATATTGTATGTCATGTGAACAGCAGCACATTATGTCACCCTCTCACAACTGAATCATACACATCTCTCCCTCTGTACTCTTTCCTTGTTTCACAGAGTATGATGACCAGAAGCATAGAGTGAGGGCCATTCATGCCCTTGTACACAAACTGCCAGAAAAAAACAGAGAAATGTTGGACCTCTTGACCAACCACCTCCTCAAGTACGTACATATTAACGCATGCTGTTTTATTGTTCAGTGCCTCGAGAATGTCCCTTTGGCTTTGAGAGCAGCTTCTATTCCTAAAAACACATTTTTAAATGCTTTAACCAGTGATATCTTTCTAGATTTATGCAAATGCTTTTGCAGTGACATCTTCCTGTTTCCAATATTCTGTCAGACAATTAGACAAGAACGTCAGCGTCACACCATAAAACCTTTTTTGGCTTCATTACAGATGTCTGACAGATGAAGGCAACCTTTAAAACACAAATAGGTTGAAATATACTATGAAATGCGAAGTCCACACATGAAATAGCTGCAAGATGATTTATTCCAAACTGTGAATATTTGTACAGGTTAGGTCAAATTACCACCTTTTGAGAAATGTGTAATTGCTTTAGCTGCTTTAAGAAGCAAAAAATGTCATACAAAAATATGAGAATAACTTGAAAATATCCTAAGTATGCTGATAGCAGGAGTTTGTGCACTGAAACTTGGTTTGCCCATTGTAGTTTCTGTAACACTCTTCTCTCATTTCTCTGCTATATGACATTAAAAATACATCATCATCATCATCATCATTGTGTGTGTGTGTGTGTGTGTGTGTGTGTGTGTGTGTGTGTGTGTGTGTGTGTGTGTGTGTGCAGAGTGTCCTCACACAGTGACCAGAACCTGATGACTGTGTCCAACCTGGGAATGATCTTCGGCCCCACGTTGATGAGGTCACAGGAAGAGACGGTGGCCGCCATGATGAACATCAAGTTTCAGAACATTGTGGTAGAAATTATCATCGAAAACCATCACAAGGTACGCTTACAAAGACACATACACACGCACAGATACACACTCATACACACTCGTACACACATTTGACAGACATGTACGTTGTATGTTCCTGTCAGATTTTTGGTGAGGCCCCAGACCTGTCGGTACCTTTGCCTCAGGCTCCGTCCTCTCGGGCGACTCCTCGGAGGAGCAAGGCCATCTGTCTATCATCCGGGAAGAGGAAGCCCCGCCTCTACCCTCCTGCTCTCTGCCTGGCTGACAACGACAGTGAGTCTTTCTGCAGCTTACAGCTTTATCTCATCACTCATATATCTATTTCCATTTTATACTTCTTTATACTCCTGTACATTGTGAAAGGAAACATACTTTTTTGATGTACTTTTTACTCCACAACATATAATAACATGATAGCAAACATTTTCAACTCTTAGTTTGTGGGCTCATGTTTTTGTTTTAACTCTCAGATATCAAAGCTTCAAACAAGCACCTTAATGCACCAACGTGAAAGAATTTTCAAAACAGTCCTGACATTGTCAAAAAAAAAAATTTTAAATGTCAATAACTCACAGAAATGTACGCTTTGGAAAAGCGGTGGGAAGGTCATCAAACCATTCAGCAACCCCTGAGCATTAACCTCGATGTCATTCAGTCTCCTTATTACGTGACTTGTTTGCATTTCTCCCTCCAGGTGATACGTTCAGTAGCAGCCCCAGCACGACTCCAATGGGCAGCCAGGAGTCTCTGTCCTCACACTCCTCTGAAAAGAACGGATTGTCTCCGACCTCTCCCCCATCCTCCCCCGCTGCCGAGCCCAGCTCGTCCCCCACAGCGCCGGCGTCTCCTCCTGCAGCTTCCTCCTGCGACCCGTCCCACAACTCCTCCAATGGGAAGGACCCGCTACACCCCGTAAACAGCGCCGCCTCCCCTCACCTCACGCCTTCCTCTTCCCGGACTTCCTCCAAGCTCATTCCAGCCCAGCAGACTTCCTCTGTGTCCTCCTCCACGTCCTCTTTACTCTCTGCAGACAGGACTCTGTCTGTCAAAGGAAACTCGACTGCCTCCTTTTCATCCATTGCAGAGTCAAGGTCTCCCTCCATTGCCTCCTCAGCCACCGTCTCCATCCAGCACTCTTCAGTGGAGCGTGCCTCCTCTTTGAGGGAGAGTCGACCTGTTCAGAGAGTGTCGTCAGTTTCCTCTCTGAAAAGCACTAGTTCTGTGGATCAAAAAAATGCCTCCTCCACTGTCGCAGAAACCAGAGTGACGGACTCTACCTCTTCTTCTCGGCAGCACAGAAAACCGTACAGGACTGCCTCCTCCTCCTCCTCCTCCTCCTCTTCATTGTTCCCCTACCAGCTTTCTGCGTCTTCCTCTCTCACCTCCCTACACATCTCTGAGGGTGCGTACATCTCTGTCGAATAAAGTGCGGTGACGGTGTGAGACGTTTATGTTCAGTTCTCATCTCTTTGTGTTCTTGTCGCAGATTACAAAAGCTGTCACGGATCGGTACACAGCCTGATGTCTCAGGACCCACAACAAGCAACAGGTGTGCGGAAACCTGCACACATCCGCTGCGGCTCTGATCTGACCGCGAAACACTCTGCAGCCAACACATCCAGTAACGGTTACCAGAAGCCTGGATCACTGTGAGTGTCTGTAAAATGTAATTTTATATTGCAGACATTAAGGTGCTCTAATCATACAACATTTTACCGTGCTCTTTGATCCGTATTTTCAGAGAAGGAAAATTGTCTCAGTCCATGGTTAGTTTAGTCCAGGAGATAACCAGAGCACGTGGCTAACTGGCCTCAACTATCCATGCACGAAATACAGAACCTATTAAAACCCCTGGTTCGTTCTGCTGCAGTTGTTCAGCTCAGCCACGGTTGGCTTTACATCAAAGTGATAATTATTATCACATTTTATCACAAATTTAACATATTTTTAACTGTGACATATCAGACTTCATTGGTCTGGTTCCAAGGTTGATTTCTTGTTTCTGCACTCATTATTTAAGTTTTGTTTTTAGATGCTGAGAGTGGGTGAGAGAACTGGACCTTTTCTCAGTGTATTAAGAGACAATTTTGTGTTTGTGTGTTACAGATTATCAGTCCGACTAGCGCAGCATGAGAGCTCAGTGTTCTCCTCAGCATTAGACATATCAGGAAGGTATGTCGATTTTGAGGTTGTTTGTGGCACAATCCTTCTTTACTCAGTTCCCAAATCACTCGTTTTACTGTTTGATTTTTTTTTTTCTCATAGGGAAGCAAAAGCTCTTTACTCCTGTGAGGCAGAGCACAGCCATGAGCTCAGTTTTCCACAGGGGGCGCTGTTCTCAAATGGTAAGAAAACCACTCACAAATGTAATTTCCTGAGAGATCTTTGGCCACATTTACACCTGGTGATTTGTATCTGGAAACATTATCCTGATAATGACATGCAACCCGGGGCTCTTTGCACTTAGTGTTGTATTAATTCTCATCATCTCGATTGTGCTCGCATTGTTATCGGATGTAAATATGCAGATTAGTTCAGCGGGGACTTGTTGGGCGGATTTTTCCTCTTAAAAATGTGGACTGGGATGTAGAGATTGCATTTACACCTGCATTAACATTGTGTTTATCCAGATACAGAACACATTGTAATGCCAGGTGTAAATGGGGTAGTAGGTGTTCAGGAGCCACATTTGCAAAAGTGTGTTTGGATTCATTCTCCTATATAATCTGAAGATCATTCTCCATGTCTCATTATCTGTTTTTATTCCTTTATAAGAGCCTTTTATAATTTATTATGTATTCCTTAATAATAAACTCTTGTAATCTCTCTTATTTCCCTAACTTTAAGTGTTACTTTAGAAGTTCAAAATGAGATAACTTACTTCATAGCAGTGCAACACAGGTGTCCGGCGTGTTCCAAGGATTCTTTTAACACATTTCCCGTAACTCATTGTGAAATAATGTTTATGTTTGAGAACCTTATGATCTGGGGTAGAATTTAATATAAAGGTGTGTGGGTCTGAGTAATGCTTGGGTGCACAACATGTCTTTATATTAATGATCTGAGCAGTGGGTCTGTCGCAGTTTACTAATAATGTGTGTTGTTCATTTAGGAAGTGTACAGTGTGATGTAAATCTGTAGTATCCTAACTTAACCAGCAAGAAATTGAATTAATTCCATTCTAAAATTTGCTTTGAAGTTGTAGAGAAATGTCCGTGTCTTAAGGAGATTGTGTGTGTGTGTGTGTGTGTGTGTGTGTGTGTGTATTTGTTTGTGTGTGCTGTATCTTTCTTTAAGATGAAAATGGGTTGTTTTGTATTTGAAGGTTCTTGTGTTGAGTTGAGTTGTTTGTGTCTGCAGTGTACCCGTCTGTGGAACCTGGTTGGCTTCAGGCGACGTACAACGGTAAAACAGGCCTCATACCTGAAAACTACATCACCTACATGTGACAGACCCGATGATGTCATCACCACATCGCTGAACATAATGATCTGACCTTAGGGATCTACAGTGCATACAGTAATACTCTGTGCTGCTGAGATATAATATATTTATCATGTAACTGTGACTGCTAGCAATGAACTACTGGGGCTGGATATGACTGATGTATGTACTGCTTGTATATCTGATATGTGAACCATGTTATGTGTTTTAACCAGCTTATAGTACAGTAGATGTTAAAATCTGACCTTTTGTCTCACTCTCTTTCGTGTTTGTGTTCAGAGGTCTCGCTGCAATTCTGAGAATGATGTAAATACATGAAATGTGTCTGCAAAAGAGATGGAAACAGTATTTTTCTATCAATCTTGGTACTTTTGTTTGTAAATGGTCATATTAATGTGAACTAGTGGTCCAAGACCGAATCCGGCCATTACCCCTTCCTTTTACTGTCGTTTTGTCTCATGCTGTCTAAATAAATACTTTCATTAAAAACGTCAGTTTGTATTTGCAGCTTATTTTTTTTAAGGTTCTGCTTTCTTTAGGGAAATGCATAATAAACAGCTGTCACTGGTGATATCCCTGGTCTAACACATACCACTGTGCAAAATGACTTTCCTTATATAGGGGTAAGCACTGTATGTTAGTGTTGGCAGGGCTTTTTTGTACTTTCAATTGCAGGAGAAAGAAAAATAATACGTTATAATGTGACGTAATAATGTGCTCACATTACTATAAATCCATGTTTCGGAATGTTTAACAAGTTAAAGTTATTATAATGGACTGGATGTTTGGTAGGTGAGGGAGGACAAAATGGTCTCATAATTTTCTCTAAAATAGTTAGATGTCAAGATTAAATGAGTTCTTTGTTGATTTTTATTTTTCATTAATTCCAAAACGGCACTTTGCGTGCGTTATAAACATATATATGACACATAATCAGGCAAGTTACAGTTTTATCTTATATTCACATACATACATTCTTATTTTCTCATAAATGTTTTGTTGTATTCTCGTACTACATCTATATTCGATGATGGAGAATAGGCACTTAAAACTCTTTGAGCTGCACAGTTTTACGTACACGTCGGGGTGACTGGCAGTGTTACTATGGAGGTGTACTGATCTCTCCCAGCCTCCTCAGCAGTCCGTCCAGTGTCTCCATGTTCTGTGATTTCTCCTCTAGCAGCTCATATCGCAGGCTGGAGATGTCCTGCTTAATCTCTTTCAGCTCACCTGAACAAAAACAGACACAAAGAAATAAAACATTTTTTTAGGGGATTTCTTTCCAGACTGGATACAGCAGTTTTCAGCAAGTTTCAGGATCATTCTGTTAATTTTACCTTCGGTGATCTCGTCGCTCTCTCTGTCTGCTTGGGCTTTGATGATGTAGCGCTTTATCAGTCGCTTCATGATCTTCTGAAACCATTTATGGAAAAACTTCTCAAATTCTTTACAATTAACAATACTATCACAGGAAAAAGTTATAATGGTATAAGAATAGTCCCACATTCAAATGTTTGTATTATGATCATATTGTATGGTACTTTTCATTTGTTTTGTATATAAAACCCAACTGTGTCACATTAATGTGGAGTGAAAATAAAGTTTTTGTCTGAAATGTTCACACATACACACAGATACATACCTGATATCTGGTTGGGCTGGTAGAAGCACTAAATCCTGAATTTGTGCCTACTCTGAGCTGAAAGATTAAACTGAAATTAACTTAACAGAACAGAATTGTGACATTTTTTTGTTTAAACTTGAGTTCAGGTCCAAGGCTGAGCTTGTGGTGCAGCAGTAAAACCACTGGGAGGAGCTCAAACTCCTCTTTAAAGCTCACCTTTAAAGCTCCATTAAGTATCATGGTTTTATGATCTCTACTGTACAAGTTGTGAAGGGATAAATTATGTGTATACGTCCGTATTGTATAGTACCTGGTTGAGCTGCGTCTCAGTTTTCTCTTTACTGTGTCCTAGCACATTGTGCAGTAGCAGGGACTTGATGGCTGTAGCCAATCCCAGCATAGATTTTGGACTGGGGACAAGGTTAAAGGGCACAGGGAGCGTCCTACCCTCCTCAAAATAGGAGAACCAGAGTTTGGCCCGAGCAAACTTCCACTCAACATCAGCATCATCCTAAAGAAAAGAGGGAAACAAAATGGTAAAGGAGGGAAACAAGCAGGTTGGAGAAGAAAAAAACCCACCACAAGCACCACAGTTGTTAGCACTTGAGTTTGATACAGTCATAATCAAACGCATCAGATTTCCTGAAAAGAATAGTTTGACATTCTGGAAAATATTCTAACTTGCTTTCTTGCCTACAGTTATATGCCAATATCTGTCTGTACACTGTATATGAAGCTACAGCCGGCAGGTGATTAGCTTAGCTTAGTGTAGCACAAAGTCTGGAAACGTGGAAACAAAAGCACCTAATGAACATGTTAATTGTCTTGTTCATTTAGTCTGTACAAGAAAACAAAGTATAAGAAAGACAAATTGTGGTTTTGAAGTTATTTGATCAACTATTTCTTGGTCTGTAATAATTACCTGGACTCTCTGCTGGTTGCCAGGCAAGACTTCAGAAAGTCACTGCTGCAGGCTACAAAGCCAGGCTAGCGGTATCCCCTTGTATCCAGTCTTTTTGCTAAGCTAAGCTAACCAGCTGCTGGCTGTATTTCATATATAACATTCAGACATGAGAGTGGTATCAATCTATTCATCAATTTTTTGATTGATTAAGTGATTTAGTGTTTGGTGACGAACCTCAATCTCCTGGAAGGAACTGTTGATCATGGCGATCAGCATGTTGAGCAGCACTATCACCATGGTAACGTTGTAAACTCCATACAGCACGTAACCAATGTTCTCAATGAATTTGTGTCCGTTGTTGATCACGACAGACCTGACCTCAGACAGCCCAAATATAGCCCAGAACAATGTCTTGAAGCTCTCCTCCAGGCTGGACGGAGACACAGAGAGGAGGAAGTTATTTTTGAATTCAAACAAACCTTTAATCATCATAATGGTTCAAAAGCAACAGAAGAGGGAAAAGGTGTTTAAGGCAATTTTCTTACATTGTTCAGTTCATTATGTTACTGCTCACTAACTTTAAAGTATACTAATTTTTATATTAATTTCCAGTCATTTTACTCCAGTCTGAAAATCTAAGACTGAAAACATGCTTAAGATGGATAATCCATCACATCATATTTATTTTCCTATAACTGTCTGAAAATGCAGTTGCAAGGTTTTGTAAAGCAGTGGTTCCCAACCAGGGGTTCAGGACCCCTGCAATGGATCCCAAGGTAAATATGAGGGGTCAGTATGATTAAAGGGATAAGAAAAATAAAAAGATAAAATAATCAGAGAGTCAGCATCATTTTAAAGCACTCTTGCAAAGCACTCTTTGTCAGTGTATTTCATTAAAGATGATTGGAGTAATTTTTCAATGTGAATTGTGCTTTTACAACTCCACGTTTTCCATGTATGATTGTCTTTACATTTTCCTAACAAAGAGCCATTTTGGCATCTTACTCTAACATCTTGGATTATAATAATAATAATAATAATAATAATAGTAAATTAGGGCAATGGCTGGATTTATCTTAAAGCTAGGTTTTGACCCAGGGCCCATTCAAGATGAGGCTTTAAGATCAGGAAATAAATTATGTATGACCAACCTTAAGGTACATTTTTAATTTTGCTTTTTAAATGTGCTTTTATGTGCTGATACTGTGCTTTAGTGGTGAATGTTTCCATATAAACAACAACAAAATGTTACACAGTGAGCAGTGGGCTTTTGGGGGTTTGGGTCAGGTCCTAGGGGAGTGACTTTGCCCGTTTGGCAATGCAACCTTGCTCATGACCAAAAAAGCAATATTTAAGTCTATGCAAGCTAATTTTCATAGCTGAAAAAAACACCTACATTGTGAAAAGAAAGTTAAATACCCAGCTGCTGGAAGGTAAGAATATATGACAGCATCTCTGAACCAATGCAGGTGTGTACAGTAAATGTGTATGTCTCACGTGGTGAAGGCGTCATTCTGCTTCGCCCCCAGGTAATAAGAGTATAGGTTGAACATGCCGATCATGAACGCCAGGAACACCAAGATGAAAATGACCATGAATTTGAAGATGTCCTTGACAGTCCTCCCTAAAGAGATCTGCAGTGGACCGAAGCTCTCATTGGCTGGAAGGATGTAAGCAATCCGAGAGAAGCTCAGCACCACCGCAACCGCGTACAAGCCCTCTGACACCAGCTGGGGATCTGATGGCAACCAGTAGAGACGTGCTACAAAAAAAGAGCACAAATCAGTCAAGAAAAAGCTACTTTTGTGAAGTTCTAAAGTTGATTTGATTTGTCCAAAGCCAACAGATCCTCTCAGCTATAGAGGAAAAGGTATGTTTCTGCATGTACTGCCTTCTGCTGCCTTCTGCTAACTAACTGTTTATACATGAATGTAAATGGTATATAAAGTGTGGCAGTCTGTTAGTCTGTGCAGGTGTGTGAGCATGCTCACCCAGTGTAAAGTAGTGTATCTCCGGGGGCAGTGTGACATTAACCAGTGTTGTATAGTGTCTGTGTACATAGGCCTGGGCAAAATCAGCATGTTTCAGAGTGGAGAAGCGGCAGCTGAAGGAGGCGAGGAAGATGGCCAGCATCCCAAAGTCTAGGAAGTTCCACGGTTCGACCAGGTACTCCCCCGGTCCTTGACTCCAGATCTCCTTGACCTCAGCCCAGATCATACCTGGAGCAGCACAAGTCAAAGGATGTGATACACGAGATAACAGGATGTTGTTGATGAGGACTTTCCTCCATCGCGATGCTCACCCATGACCCATGAAATGATGAGTATCTCCATCCATGTAAAGGGTGTTGTGGTCATGCGGTAGAGCAGCAAGGGGTCGAGTTGGGGTCCACCCAGGAGATGATGGTGGGTCATGTTTGGCAGCAGGGTGGTGCCTGCGAAACGGTCAGCAGCATTCAGGATGAGAAGACCCAGAAAAATCGTGAAGGATGAGGCGTGGGCCACAAACTTCATGAATGGGCTGCGCATCACTTTCCCCACCTGAGCGGGAGAGATGAAACGACAGGAGGATGACAAAAAACACCCTGCAGGGAATTTAATGTCTAGTTCATTCATCATGTGAGTGACATTTGTGACCATAAATGTTACATACTTTGCTGCACGGAGCGATCCAGTAAGCCACAGCCAGTCCAGGCAGTCCTATAGCCACCGCCAGGACCACCAGCAGTTTGATAGCAGTGGTTTGTTGTCTCAGGCCGGGCAGATTTTCATACCAGATACTCAACAGCTGCTGCTGGCAGTTAGGATGAGCCACAAACTGACAGGGCAAAGACAGGAAACAGGAATACAAAGGGTGGTGAGAGGGTGAGAGAGCGTGAACATATTATGAAAAGCCTGCTCCCTAAACTATTGTTTGTTCCTTTCATTATAAGAGGAATGGAAGAGAGAGAATCATCATGATGCAAACACGCTGTAATGAAACTAAAATCTGGTGATTACTTTTGCTTTCATTTAATCATTTACCAAAATACCATCCTGGAGCCCAGGGTGCCGTCTTCAAAATGCTTGTTTTTCTGATCAACACATCAAAAGTTGCAATGTGTTAAAACAGAGAAAAGCAGCAAATCGTCTGAATTGAGAGCTGGAAGCTGATGAATGAAATAGTTACTTGCTATAATAAGATTTGTATATCTTTGATCATTAATTGCAAATTTTACAATAAAGATTGTAGTTTGTAGTTTTAGTAGATTGTAGAGAAGTTTGTATCATGCAGTGATGTAGCGGAGGGCTGAAACCCTTTTTTAAACTCTTTGTACGTTTAGGAATGCTGCAACATCAACACTTTACTTCAAGAATCCATCAAATAAACATTTTCCCTTTGACAACATCAATGTGTTTTTATAGCTCGTCTTCTGGGATGGATTTTCTAAGATCATAGTGGAATGACTGCATTTTGACACTCTATGTTATTATTTCTTATATGACCCCAAAACACCGGCCTTTGTGATATTGCCTGTTTGTGAGCATACTAACCTTTTTGAGTTCATACTTGATGGCTAATTTGAGCCGTGTGAGGGAGGGTCGACCTGGTAGATCATAGCTGTCTTCGGAGTCAGTTTCTCCGCTCAGTATGGCCTCCACCTCCTCGGTGCTGCGACACAGATCCAGAAGGCCCACCACATAGTCCTTACACTGGCTCGACAGACAGCAGTACTCGTTCTACAAACACAAATGTGCAGTGAAACATTTGAGATGTGTTGTCATTCTCACTATTATAGTCGTACTGTAAACAAACAACAGCATGTCCAATCCATCTGACAGCATTAGGTTTTAACAGAAATATGGTCATTATTTAATGTAGATGTTGTCATTTTGGCTTTAGTCACATTGGTTTAAGATAACTATTAAGTTTTCACAATTAAACTGACAGTGATAAAGCACTGATACCAGCTCTTATTGAGACATAAAATTCCCTATAAACCAAGAAACGTGGGCAACATGATTCATTTGAGTGAGCAGTGGACTTGGATTGTGACATTTATTTATTGTACACTGTCCTGCTGTAAGTCTAGTATTTATAATCATAATTGTTATGTATGTGTCAAACCAAAACGTCTGTTTCTGCTTCCTCTCCTAAGGCTCATAAAACTTTCTTGTGTTTACTGGCAGCGTTTACTGACAGCTTGTTGGCAAGCAACATGGCAAATATACTTTCTGTGTATTTGATGATGAGCTGGTTTTCTGTACAGTAGCACCAACAGGATGTGAACAGTGACTACAGAACCTGGCACACACATCTTGCTGGACTTTTGTTTGCATCATTACTTTTCTGTGTTGCTGGTGGTGATTCTGTAGGATCTTTTATTAACATTTGCACCTTAAATTCTTTCTCAATATTAGCCAGCATGGCCAGTTCATGGCTGAGCTCCAGGGCTGCCAGCACTGGGTCCTCATTGGACAGGGAAAGGTAAGCGGGACTGGCGAGTCCTCTGTAGGCATTGATCCTTGATCGCGAGTGGCTGAAGGAGTCAAACTGCTGCTGGTAGTTACAGGAGTCGCAGCCGCAGAAGTAATCATGAGGAGGATCTATGCGAGCCCCTTTACTTAACAAGGTGTGAACTATCTCGTATTCCTGGCAGTGCGCTGCAAGGATCACTGGCGTGACATCATGAGAGAACCTGTGGTAATGTACAAAAACATGAAGACCGTAAGCATTTATATTTCAACAAAATTATAACATACCAGACATTGTTTTCATAATCCTCAGCTCTGCATAAACACCATCAGGGTTGTTTTATCCCCCACCTTCCTCTAACTGTAAGGAGCCACAGTTTCACATTTTAAAAAGTGATCTAATAAAAGGTTCAGGTAAATGTTGACATTTTTAACAACTTTCATTAACTCTCAACTTTTTCCTCCAAATAACCTTCTCCCTTCTCAAAATATAAAGGCAGCATCCACAAATGGAGCCGAGCATTAGCTGATGCATCAGCTAACTGGCTCAATCACCAGCTGTTTGGTTACCAGTTGACTAGTCATGTTCAACCAATCATATTCATACCCTTGTGACTACCACAGCTCCCTCCACCACTTCAACCTCCTCCTTACACGTTAGGGAAATACGATTTCTTGACGATTGATGCCACTCTCATGTCTGTGCAGTAATTAAGAAGATTTTGCTGCATGCTTTCAGAGGCCCCACATGTCAGTGGATCTGGATTTTATTGCACCAGTGCTGCTATTACACTGTTGTCAGGGGGCACAATATTTTCAATGATGCCTCTGTCTGCCTTACCTCGTCCCGTCTTCATCATAAGCGTAGAAGTCATCCAACATGTCTACTTGAGCAGGGCTCGCTGTCAGACGATGGGCATCTCTAAACGCCGGGTGACACAACAGGGCCTCTGTGATACGAACATAACCTTTACCTACAGAACGCACACAAACACACCAATCCAAACACAAACACAGAACAAAGCTGTTGGTGTGGTTCGGCTTTGTGGGATATGAATCACATATGACAATTTCCCACTATTGGCTCTATATACACATACAATAAGTAACAACCTTTAGGCTTTGTCTTCCCAAAAAGTAGTGGCTTCTGAAGGCTGATTTTTAAGATGATCTTCTTTATATTGGATTTATTCATCCATATGCAACTCTCAAGCAAATGTGGAGAAGGAGAAATTTCTAAGGCTTAACTAAGTCCATATGAAAATCTTGTGATCGTTAGAAGCTAGCAGCAAGAGCTAGCAATGGTCTAATAGCTTATGTGGTAAATTGCTAGGGTATTCACTTTTGTTATGTTACTGTGAAAGCACGCACGTGTGTGCATTTTATTTTTGATTACCACAAACTCTGTAGGCTTTATGAGATTTGGTGGAAGAGTCCATTGAAGTACGCATTCAATTAAAAACTGTAAAGCATGATGCACAATTTGAAAGTTTTGACCCATGCAGAGCACTGCATTGTCAACATGCAACCCTTTAAATGCATTTTTGAAACTTTAATACAGACATCCACAAATGCACACATCTTACTGATGGCTAACAGGAGGGCGTCACCCACTCTGGCTAGATCCACCCTGCCCAGCAGCAGCTCCGTCACCTCCAGATGTTCGTTGGCTACGGCCAGCTGCAACGCATTCTGGCCCATGTAGTCCACAGCGTTGACGTTCAACTCTGGCATTTGGAGCAGCATTCGCCGCACCTCTGGTATGTTGCCGTACTCAGCAGCCTCCAAGAAACGCTGCTCAACCTCTGACAGGCTGACTGAAGGAGCAGAGAACATGTAGGCAGGACCACGAAGAGCCTGGCGTCGTTTAACAGCGCTGAGACGAGCCATGACCTGTTTGTCAGAGCTGCTGTGGCTGCCAAAGAACAAGGGGACATAAACACAAAGTATATAATGTCCACACTGTAACTTAAAAATATTCAACTAAATCCTTTTGGAAACCACACTTCATTACTGGCTCCCAGTTTCATCCCATTTTCATATTCTGCAACTAAAATGGTATTGATAGAATTATACTCATGTGCTGGTATAAACCAGAACAAATACAGCTTAGGCCTCTCTTGGAAACATCTCAAGGGATCTGCTGCAAGCTTTTATTTGGTATAGTTTGGGAATATTTGATACCCGACAACATAACATAAAGATACTAACATAAAGGTGCAATATGGAACAGAAAGAGGTTACAAATGATTTGACTACATGCAGTAAATCTAAAACTACACAGAGTGCCACTGCAATCTAACACATCATTAATCAAACAAGGACTTTTTATAGTTGGTATTGGAAACTAATTTCCCAGTTCAGATTTACAAGATTTACTGTACATTACTATAATGAACCGTGTTTGGATACAAATCTAAAAATAGATACCAGTGGAGATGAGAGTATACAAGCCAAAGTTTAACCCTGATTCCACATCAATGCACAAAAACTACAAAAACAGGGGAGAGAGACCACATCACTACTTGTAATCCTAATGACATTATACTGATGGACCATTTATTGATTGACAGAAACTATTATCTCGTTTTCCAGCTAACTGCAACATTGGAAAGTAAATTATAGTAATGTAAAGTATAGCACAAATTCAATTAATTAAAAGATTAAACTGTGAAAGTTGTAAACCCACGCAATAAACACACTGTAATCCTTGAAGAATATAAGGGACTATAGAACATTTGACTTAGACTTAGTAGTTGTGGACCATGTATGGGGAAAATAAACATCATTATGATAAGTAGCTACAGACACATTGAGGTTACTGTAGCTTTAACTGGATTAATTGGACCTCTTATTTCATTGCCTTATCATGTGCGTCTTTATCAGTATAACAACATCCTGTATTATTCTTACTTTCTTACCATCCTTTTATGGTGTGCAACACACAATTACACAACCATAGTGCTTGTTTTAACTATATAATTGTTCTACAATGTTATATTCAAATATAAATGGATAAATACCC
>JAVQJL010062065.1:0-30516 GCA_036024295.1 Nannoperca obscura | reverse complement strand
TGTCTTGACTCTATTTTCTATTCATTTCACAACGTATGGTGGTGAATAAGTGTGACTTTTCATGGAAAACACAAAATTGTTTGGGTGACCCCAAACTTTTGAACGGTAGTGTATGTGCTAAGGTATTCTTGTTTTACCCAGGATAACCTGTTTAATAGCAGACATCTTTAATTGGTTGGGGCCCTCACCAATGGCCACATGATGGTGTCAGGAGATGTGAAAGTGCAAACAAACCAAAGTGTTTGTTTATCAAAGCTGGGGCAGTGTGTGATCTGACTGTGTGTCAAAAGTCCATTTATCTTGCTGAACAAGGTGGCAGAAGCCGGCCAGGATTAAAGAACTGGGTCTCTGGCCGACTCTCACCTTCAGCGCTCTCTCAACTCGGAATGAGAGTGCTCCATCATCCAACGTGCTCTGTGACATCGGCCGGGCACACGGGGGGAAAGAGCAATGGGGTGTCACGCTCTCCACAAGCACATTCCTTGTGGCGCCACCAGGCCTGCTTTGGTTGCAGCTCGCGCGTCAACTGCACATGAGCAAAGAGGAAGCACCTTGGTGACTGCTCCTGATCAAGGCCATTACACCTCTGTCCATAATATACAAGAAAACCTCTTTTGTACATTGTAAAGCTATCACATAATTAAAAACAATTTTGGCCAAATTATTGGGAAGTTTTATAGCGCGCTCCAGGATCACCCCAAATTCTTGGTTGGCTTTACAAAAAAAGGCGAGCCTGCGGTTTGACTTTATCTCCTTCAACTTGTTTTCTAACAAGTAAATGCATTATGTTGTTTCCATCACATTCATTTTAATTAGCGAGTGTGACCGTCGCAAGATGCACATGCATTTTAATTTAATCCAATTACCTGAAAAGCTGGACTCTATCCATAACTGTCACTTTTTAATGATGAGGTTCCTTTACAAGAGCAACAAAATAAGTGAAACTGGAAGAGTTTCTCATCACAGTATCACAACCTCTTGGGCAATATCAAATTCTGTTTGGTGGATTTGTGAAAATAAAGTTTGCCTTTAACAGATATTAACCACATCATTTCAAGTCAGTAAGAACCTTACGATCCTTATTATTAATTGCCATGCATAGCGTGCACTCGCGCACTTTTAAGATATAAAAAAATGTGTATCTGGAATGCATGGGGAGCTCTTTCACTTTTGCCCCCAAACAATCATGCTGAAAATCTAAGGCAAATTTTCATTTTACGGCCCGTCAGCTCCCTGATACAGAGCAAATGGATGCAGCAGCAAACAAATCTATCAAATCCTACATCAAAACAACCGTGCTCTCTCTCTCCCTGTGACTTAAGGACACAGACAGAGCAGAAGAGAGAAGGGAGGGAGGAGAGGAAGAAGTGGTAGTGAAAGGAAAGGGAGGAATTTTGGACAGTATTGAATGTACGACCCAACCTGCTGACTTCAGAAAAGCCCTCAGCGAGGAAGCCCTTTGGCTCCAATCCTGGATAACCGCAAACTCTATTTGACCAGGGAGAGCAAATGATTGCTCCTCAGATCATGTCGTATACACTGAAACATCCCTCTGTAGTGAGGGGAAACTACACAAAGGGCCAGAAAACAAATGCTAATGATTTTTCGCTGACATTACAAGCGTTACGAGAAGGAGGACGGCACCCCAGTCTTGCTAATGTCTCATAATTAGGTTACCTGTTTGGTGGACACTTCATAGCACCTTGTCTGTGTCCTTCTCCAAGATCCTCCAACATGCTCAAGATGAGAAACGTTTATTTTCCATGTAGACCGGGGAAAACAAAAAGATCTTTCAGGAGCTTTGATGCGTGAAAACGTTAAATGAAAAGTACAGGTTGGAGCAGCTACAAGTGCACTGACGTATGAGGGCAGTATCTGTTCAGTCCACTGCTTCGCGTGAGGCGTTACGGTAGGTTGAAAATGTTAATTTCATGCCATATAGAATTTGATTAAAGAGCCTAATGGATACCTGTCTGTAACATGACAGGTTAATCAATGTCTTTTCATAAAGCTTTTTGTCCATCTCTGCTTGAGCGTTCCCAGCCTTCAACACAGGAATGGCACAAAAAGAAATGGAAAAGACATGCACAAGATGAGACATTAGACCTTTAATTACAGGCACACTTTTGAGCCACTGTGTCTACCTCAGTGGTTTCACTAAATGCATGCTACATATTGATGTTCTTGAGAATACTCGGAGGCACTTAGATTGTTCTTGGTCCTCTGGGTGTAATGACATAACTGGTCCTTTAATTTGAGAGGACATTGGCTGATTAGACGTTACACATGTAGTGTCTACATAGAAATGAAAGCCTACAAGTGCTCACACTTCCTCACTACAAAACAGGTGTTTTCAAATGTTTGAATTATGATTCAGGGACATTTTTATTGCGAGCACTGATAAGAACGACTAAAATTAGGCACTCCCTTCATCAGAGTTTTTATTTTTCCCGCAAGTCACTGCACTTGAAATGATGACTTTGGAGAAATTAATGTGCTGCTGGGTTACTTTCAAAAGGCTCAGTACTGTGAGAGGGAGAAATGCAATCAGTCATCAATGGCCATGAATTTCATTGCAGAGTGAAGAGAGACTGCCGCATTTGTGCTGACACTGTAAAATAGTTTGACAGAGCGCTGGCTGGTTTTACAGTTATTTTTTTGCAATGAGCTTTTCCATTAGGGAAATATCTACTCCGAGTCTATACCTCAACACGGGCTGAATTTGTGTGTATGCACTGTGTGCAGCAGCAAAAGAGAGGACGGTGGGTGAGGTCATTTCCAGTTAGAGAAGTGCCACTGAAACCATTTAATTTAATAAGCCGTAACTCCTTGTGTCGCCAGGATATATTACACAGGAACCTGGGCGATGAATTGCTCTTTAAAAGGCGAATAAACACTATCAGATGTCTTCTTCTTAATGAATCACATCACCTGCCACCTTACAGACACCAAACGGAGCTTTGATGCTTGTCGCCAAACCAGTTGTCAGCGAGTCACAAGGTGTTATGACAAACTAACAACGCTCCACAAAGAGAGCGGTAAAACTGCATGTGATATCAGCTGGAGAAAGTTAATATGATCAACTTTATTTTAAGCCGTTATATGAAAGATTTTCTTTAATTTTGATAGTATCTTGGCTGCGATAGGTATTTAGCAATGCACCTTGTGCTAAAATGGATGTCTTTGTGCTTGTGTTTTTCTGTTGAAATTGGGATACTGTAGCTACAGGTTTTTGTTTGCTCAGTCATGGCGACGCACTGGTAATGCTAACTATGCTAGTTTTATTTTTTTTAATAGGAAAGCCTTCCGTTGTGGAGGATTGCTGATGTAGTCAGAGTAAATACTTTCATGTTATTTTCAGTCATCTCTAAACACAGGCAAAACAGATATCATTCACACTTTTTCCATTGTTAAGGTGTACCGTTTAACAAATATACTTCAGGGGGGTCACATACTGCAACTTCTTATATCAATTTATACCCTAAAATTCCAAGTCAACACAGTATTTATTTATTTGTTTTTTAGTAGTGTAGTAGGCTACCTAAAATGAAATGTCTTAAGGCTTTGACATTTTGATCAAGCAAATGTTTACACAGTATAAATTCAGGAACAATGTCTTGTGAATGTCCAATATAACAGTTTGTTTAAAAGTACGTTCTCCTTTGGTCCCAAATTGACACATTTCCTGCAACTTACGGAGTTCAACTGTCCACATTTTTAAGTTTGCCAATTATGTGCGTTAAACCAACATTTGAAAAGGCAGCTTTTTTAAAAATCACAGTGAATATCAACATTTTAAACTAATGTCTTTTTCTGCAGCACGGGTCAATGGGCGCAGGATAGCAAACAATGACACTATAAAAACTCTAATGCAGAACTGTTTTTGCTATATATTTTTTACACCATCACACCACCCTAACCGCCCTGCAAGTCCCCACTGCTCTACCCCACGCAAACACACACTTTAATCATTTAGATTTCCATTATCACAGCTTCCTCTTCTCATTACTCAGCCTAGTTCTCCTCACTACTGAGCCATGAACCAAAATTAATTCATTACCTTGTCTTCGCCACAAGATTGCTATCTTAGCCGGATTTGAGTTCTCATTTCAAACTCAAACATTGGACGTTTTCTATATTTTCTCACAAAACCTAGCTAGATTAATTAGAATAACTTAGCTGAAACTGAGAAGAGACAGGGTGCAATATAACTGCTCGAGTGACTATGGCAAAGAAGGATAAGACTACACACTGTCTCAATATCGCTAAGGCAATTTCACTGAGACAGGAAAGTGTGACTGGGGGGCTCCCATCTACAGCAGGTTGTCAGTCACAGAAACCTGTGCCTAGCTGCTTTGAACACTGTGTGCGACCATGTTCAGCTTGTTCTTTTACTCTCCCGTCTTCACTCCACCCCTCCACCCATTTCCCTCCTGCTTCAGTGCATTTCACATCTAAGGGAAAACAAACAAGCAATGTCACTCCTCTATTATTTGCCAGGAAGCCCACTACTCAAGTCTTGACACTTGCATAATGAGAAGTAGATGTACATGCAGCCCCTTCTCAGATGGGAACCCTATTAAATGATCTGCAGCAACAGCCCAAGGAGTTTGATGAGTTTGTTGGATAAGGACAAATACACACAAGTATAATGTATGGACATTTGCTCCACTACAATGGCAAATATGTCCTCTGCAGCTGCATTTCACTGCATGCCCTTTAAAAATACTTACGTGTTGACAATCCATTCTTAAAAATATGGAAGAATTCAGTATCAGTATATGAGTTTCCTTGCAGTAACGGTGCTGGCTCCTTGGTTAGCATGCTAGCTGCCCTCCTCTCCAACCTCAGAATTGTGGGAAACAACTTTTCACGAGCAAATTCAGATTGCTTCCACAAAGTCTGCTTAAAAAACAGTCATACCATAACACTGAAATTGGATTATCTCTTTTTCTCTTGGGTGAAAAAGAAATCTGCTGCTTTGGCATATAAATATAGAAACAGTCTCAGGCAGCTCTGCATAGATGCTCTCTGGATAGCAAAACCCCCCAAAAAAGGAAAATTAATTGGGAAACTCTGGGCTTGAGTGTGATTGTGACTTTGATCAATGACTGGGGAAACTCATTACCAGCGTGGGCCAGTGCGTGAGGCGGACCCTAATTGCGTGCCAGTCTGTAATTCTGTTCTGTAATTGACAGCTGGATGAAGCAGGTGTGCCCAGTGACACGGCGAGGGAGACATAGGAGAAAGGAACAGAGATCACAAGATGGGATGAGGAAACAGGAGTGAGAATGGATAAAAAAAATGTAAAAAAAGGAGATTCTTAGGTCCCAAGCAGACTTTATAAGTCCAAAGAAAACAAAACAAAACAAAGGGAAGACAGTGGGAGGATGCAGAGGCCAAATGAGAACAAACAGTAAGAGGATTCAATTACACATTACCTTACCTGAAGATTATTCCAATGAGCTCCACACAATAAGGTATGCAGATCTTGAATTTGGGGGGGGGGGAAATGGAGCTAGTATTGAATCAGTACTACCTAAGTACTAAGTATTACCTTCCTGTCCTAAAGGTTTTCATGCATTCGCACGTATAGAACTAGATTGACAATGACGAAACAGCTCCCACTTGCGGAGAACCTGCGGCGGGCTACATGTGACGGAGTCGGACTTTGAGTTGCAAACCATTTTCATGAGGTGCTTTGCATCTAATAAAAAGCACATTCCAAACACGGCCTGTCTGCTTGCTTCAAGTGATACACCAATACAGGGAGGCTTTTGTAGGCTGTTTTGCCATTTTCTGGCTAGCTCTCACAGACCTGGGGCAAAGAATGTTGAATTCAATCAAGCACACCATAATTCCTTGCAGTGTATGAGTGGGGCTGACTCACAGGCTTCTAATGGCTGCTCATAATCAAGCACCATGATTAAGCACTTGGGGAAGTGGGCACACACTGAAAATCCTTTGGAGATGTCCTTTCCCTTAGAGCTAAGTACACTCATTACCTTGCGACAGCGGGTACGTGGGTGCTTCATTAGCTTTTATGCCGAGTTGCCAGTATTTGCTCATAGTTTTTCTGATTTGCATAGAGTGAAAAGGCGCCCAAAGAGCCCTTGACTGTAACAGTTTGAAATCTGAATGCTGGCTATGTGGTAAAAGGAAAGTCTAAAACTGTAGTAATTGCAAGTTTCATGGTCTCACTCCAAGCAAGAAATGGAAGAACAATTTTTTGACCAAAACCATCCATTTCAGCAACAATTTTACATAATACACTTTGAAATTACAGAGAATGGCATGGTACGTAATACACTTTAGAGTTGAGAATGGCATGGCAACTTCAGTAAAGCGCAAATGGCCACCCTGCAGCTCTGACATTAAAGACGCTTTTGTGCACCCATAAAACCTTGTACGATCCCATTTTTCAATCATCGTTGCAGAAACGCTATGCCAAGCATTACTTCTTACCGTCTACTACGATAAGGCAGCACAAATGTACCTGATCCAGAACCACATTTGCCTCTCTTGTGGTTAAAGTATAACATATAAAGCACTACTTCTATTGAAAAAAATACAAAAAAATGGCACTTATGATAGGTCATGGTCACCACAAAGTAAAGTGAACCTCTCAGGATGCTTTGATTGGAGACTAATTATAATGTTAACCCCGCCGGTAGAGACTTGACTGTGGCTAGAGGCCAGACGGTGGACGACATTCTCCACATGGCAAGCTACATTAGATATCCAGGCAGATGCTTCAGCCACAGACTCATTAGCAAGGGCCATCAAGGTTCTGAACCACTAAGTACAACTTTGACCACAGCCATCTGTATTCTACAAACATGTATCTGTTTAAAAAGCACCACTAAGTCAACTTTACTGCTAAATGACACTTGAAATTGTAGTTTCTTCAGAACAACTGTCCTAACATTATCACACAAGATATACAAGCATGGTAGTCGCACTGCTCATTGAGAAACTAAAGGGGCTTTGAAAGGATGCGTGGTTCTGCAGTTTTTCAACTTTAACAATGGGGGTTACAATGGGAGTGCAAATCGCATGCGCGCCCACAAACATGCACACCATTGCCTTGAGGCTTAGGGGAAGATGGATTGCCACTAAGTGTTTTCTGAATCATATTACAGTCCATAGATTATAACCATTAAAGGTAAACCTCCTGGCAAAAAGATTAGTCTAATTTTTTCTCTCCTCAACAATGCTCGTCTTTGGTTGGACACATTCATGATGCATTGCCTCTTTAAAATTTTGAGAAGCAAATAGAATGCCACTTTAAATCGTGTGTTTTACATCTTCCAATCTGTTTACCCTTGTCATCATAATGAGACTTGAAATGCTTAAATGGCTCTCCAAACGATTTATTGATGACAATTTGCTTAATATTTGTTTGAGAAAGCTTGGCCACAAAAACAGAACAAATGCAAAGAAACTGTGGAGCTGCTGTGACTCTTCCACATCAAAAACATCTTCCATCAACTTTTGAGCCGGTTCGCCTCCTCAAAATATGGATTTGATGATCCTCATCTTTCACTCCTAAAATAAGCAGACAGATGCCTGACAAATGTCCTGATATCTATAAAAGTACTATCTCCTTGTCTTGTTTTTTTCTCCCCTATCCATTCAGCTGCTGACAATACATCACTGCCTCTGATCCCAACTGTCTAAATGTCTGCTGAATGTCACACAAGTTTTCTAACAGGTTGTCAGTGTGTGTTGTGTGGACAAACACTGTGTGCGGTGCGCGTGGAAAGTGATGTGTGGGTGCCCGACTGTGCAAAATGCACAGCGACATGTGCAGAGAGCACTGCTGCGACTTCTGTTTGTGTGCGCAGGTGCATGCGTGCATGTGTGTGTACACATCTGAGCACAAGCCTTATCCAGAGAGGGGATAAATCCAATCCATTACCTGGCGGGGCTAAGGGCAGCTCAATCGATGGCACTCTCAGTGGCTGCTGATGAACTTCCCTCTCTGACAAGGTGTATCATTCAGACCTGTCGCAGAGCAAGAGTCTGTCTGGCATTTCAAAGCACCAGGGAAACTTAAGACCAAAACTGTTACTTGAGGGAACTGAGCGGACAGACCCTAACCCTTAGAAATTATTTCTCCCCCACCAGCAACGTCAATGCCATGTCAATGTCAATTCAGCACTACTGAATGCATGTATTACCAATTCATGCATGGGCCAAACAAACCGTAATTATATTCAATCATACCGAATAAGAAAACACTGAATAACATGCTTCTGGCATGTCGCATCTGTGTTCATCTACAAGCATGTTTTCTTATCGTCTGGCTGCCACTTCCCTTCAACCCTGAAAAAGAAGGAGAAAAAAAAAACAAGAGGGGATGGAGAGATTGGAGGAGCAGTCAGTGTGAAGGAGGAGGAGGAGAAGAAGATCAAATGGCAGGGCGGTTATGAGATGTGTGTCTGATGCCTTTTCAGACTCTGCTGTTTTGGCCGCCGCACCAGTCAATCACGATTACAATGGCGAGGAGAGATGGGAGCAGTGGTGCAGAAAGAGCAGGAGTGATAATTACAATGCAAGGGACAAGATAATGGGAACACGCTGCACTCTCCCAATCATTTCATGTATCAGCAGCCGACTGACCCCCACCCCCCAGCCTCCACCAACCCCCCTCCCCTACTGACAACCAGCAATCACAGGTCATATTTGTGAAATCCAAAATGAATTAATTTGATGACAGCAGTGGGGGTTGCGAGCCGTCTCTGTGTATGCACGTGTTTGTGTGCACAGTTTTGTCAAAATGTCAGAGAATATTGACTTGTACTTTTCCACATGAAATACGCACATGAGCATGACATTATCATTGCAGGATGAGGAAGAGGAGGGTGCACACTGGGAGCGGCGTGTTGCATGGATGACGAGGCATGCCAACCGCTGATCTCGCATGGATCCAAATTTGGTATTTTACCTCTTAACTGCTCGCAATTTGGATCCCAGATTTAAAAATATAAAAAACATACTACATTACATTAGCCTCTGTTAGCTAATGTGCATATCCCTTCCAAAATGCCCTCCTTGCTGGCGGCTGATTAATAGTGTAACTCACAATAAAAGTCTAGTAAAAGCATGGAACTCATTAAATGCCAACATTCACTTTTTGTGTGTTTTGCTTCTCAGCCATAATCTATAAACATCTAGTTGCACAGTCAAGTATCAAAATAAAAACCTTGAAATCTAAAACCGCTTTCACAGCAAAAAACAGACCGATCACAGCACCGATTAACAATTCTATCTCCTGCAGCCCTATTATATGTTGTGCTTTACCGCCAGAACCTGGCTCCTATTATGTGCATTCCTTCATTGCGCTGGGAGCAGTACATGTAACCCCAGCACTGCTCCTCTAAAGTATACTCAGCAGAGAACATTAATCATAGGATGGTCTAAATTAAATTTACCATAAAGCGTAAAGAGGCTTAATGAAAATGAAGTTGTTTATGATGTGCATGATTAGGACGGTATCTTCTCTTTACTGCGAGGACTTGAGATGAGCAATGGGATTGGAGCCATTTGGGAAGGGACAACTCTGATCACACAGTTGATGCCCAAACGCATTTAAGCAAATTATATAGGCACAATTAATCATGGCTCGGTTATTGGCGAAGTTGAGTTTTATGTAGCTAATTTGTATTTGGCTTAAGATCTTGTGATAACCCATAAGTGAAATCATTTTTTGTCATCCATTTAATGTATTAAACCTTTGAAATACAGCATGTGTTAACATTCTAAGATGAATGAGTGATAACAATAATTTGGGCCAAAATAATCCCACTATACAGTGTATTGTTTACATTAGCACATTCCCAACAAGAACAGCGTTAGCAACAATACTCCCCCAGTGCTAGTATAAATAATGCTTCATCACAGGGGCATCATTCGCAGCATGCAAAAGGAACAACAGAAGCAAAAAGCAGTTACTCTGAATACTAAGTCTTTGAGAGCATTAATTGTGTCTGCTTGCACAATGTCAATCAACTGATCCTTGCTACCAAAGCTGTTCACACAAACCCATGAGGAGTGGATGAGGGAGATTACAAATTATATGCAGCCACGGTCTGTTTAAACAAGTGTCAAAGATAAGGTTGCTTTTCCTCCTTGGCATCAAACAAATGACAAAGTCGCAAAGCCATTTCATGATTAGCAAAAACTGAGCACAATTAGCTGAGTAGACTACCTCGTTGACATCCTATTCAAGGCTGGACTCTAGAGCACGAGACAGTTGCTGTGCTGCTTCAAGTCAATCACGTTAACTATTCTCCATTAGAAGACAGGTGACTGTTTGTGGTGGATTTTCAGTGGTTCGAAACACGCAGAGAATATAAACAGCACACAAAGAAAACAATTATTCAACTGAATAAAATTCAGCGTTCAAAACAAAAGTGTCACAAATACAACACCCACAATGCTCTTTGTGCATACATGAAAAACTGTATGTACAGACAAAAAGGAGGAAGGTTGAAGAAAGAGAGACCACACAGTTAAAGCCGCTCGAGGGAGAAGGCAGAGCTAATCCATGGTTATCAACACTTTTAAGCCTGCAGACTTCAGAGCCATTTGCAAACGCACCCCTCCATTTCTACTTCGCCCTCCCCCTTTTCCGCTGGCACACAAAGATGCTTGTGTTTCCACCTGAATCCGTGACGGACCGCCTGCGAGTGGCAGCGCGGTAATGGTTTCCAGGGCGACGGCAAAAGCAAAGCTTCTAGATGTACAGGGATACAATGCGTTACGCCCCATTTCCGCTCCCAGGCACAAGCCACTCAGTCCTCTATCCAGCAAGCTTCGACTTGAACCCGTGTTTACAACATCATCTTGGCCAATGAGAGCTGAGGGTGCCGTTGCCACCCGCTGGTCAGTGAGTAATTCCACCATATATGGCCATTTTGCTGGCCTGCTGTTAATGAACAATGACAAAATGCAATTATTTAAAACTTTAACATCACCAAGGCAGAACTTGACCTGCTACTGCACTCCAGTAACAGTGTCCCTTTGAAATATCTTGCATCCTTTTCATCAGGTTAATTTCTATGAAATGGAAGTTTTATAAAAAAGGATGAATCATTATTGTTTAAAAAGGGAAATAAGGCCTTGTTATTGTCATCAGTTATCTGGTGCAAAGTATCACATTAATGAGCCTTAAAAAAAAATAAAAAGCAGGAGTACAAAGTAAAAGCACGGGTAATGAACATACTCGTGACGGATATCAAATGTGTTTAAACGACACATTCATTTCACTCTGTACCGTTCAGCTGCTGACACCGATATTTATAGAAACCTAACTGAAGCAATCCAAATCAACCGACAACGACCTCATGTAGAAGGCAAGCTAGTCAGAACAATTAATCAAAGCAGAATTTGTTCTCACTGTGTACATCAACAACGCCAAATCCAGAACACACACAAACACACGCAGAACATGGCCTTCCACAGGCACGGCACTTGATGTCACTTGTGTGTGAAAATGTACAGTTTAATGTTAACAACTCTGGGGGCTTAGCGATCAAATCATTTCTTTTTTTAAAAAGGATGTGAATAGTTCCCTAAATTAGTTCTCAAAACGATCTGCTGGGGTCAAAGCACCAACGTGCAATCAGCAAGGCCTCTGTGAAAAGCAGGAAGATTATGGAAGGCACAAAGAAAAAACTGTTTTCTCAGCTAAAGCAAGGATTTAAATTGCAATTAAAAACACTCAAAAGTCACCGGGAGAAAAAGTTAACAGCAAGCATTTATTAATGAAATACATATTTCAAGTGCAGTGTTGTCTCTCCTGCTCTCTGTGCTTTTTTCTAATCCTTGCAATAGCTTTCAGTGTATTACAGCGTCTAAGCTTCCGTCTTGCGTGATATTGATTTGCTGCAGGTGAGGAAAGCCGATATCAGTTGGCTGCAGATTTAGGGAGCAACATGGCAGGAGAAGGCGACAAAAACAAACAGAGGAGCGACGTGTCCTCATAGAACGCCATCTTGGGTTGAACTTTGCATACAGCGGAGGGGAAAACATCGGGAGATATACCACGTGTGAGCTAGATGGACAAGGCATACAGCAAGCCTCTGACCATGAAAGCCATACCGTCTCTGTCAGTGTAGCCTTTCAATGAGACGTGAGATTGGCATTGTCTGAATGATCTCAACATGTGTCCTGCTGGTGTGGCACACCACCTCCAATCCAGTGCTGCCAGAAAAACACAAAACAACACATACATGCTGCTATGTTTCCCCCCCCCCCTAAAAGACAGCTCTCCCCTATCAGTCCTGCTACCGTTTCTCTGCACCGTGCACTCATTACAGTGATTTTGTTTCATGCCGGCAAGTGGAAGAGGCTCATAAATGTTAGTGGTGGAAACTGGCAAAGTCGGCTTTTGCCAAACAGCCTCGGGCTGGAGTGGAAATAAAACAATACTGTAATGCCCCCTAGTGATGAATCATGATAATGCCATGTCACAACTTTGCATTTACAGTTTATTAAGATTTTCTTTTTTTATTACAGCTGCATTGGGGAAGATACTTGCATATGCAGCTTTTAAAAACACTGTTTCCAAAACCTACAACACTATATTTTCTGATACCAAGGTAGTTTGAATCAAAAAATATCTTGATATCACAAAAACATCCTTAAGCAAGTTGACAGTATGGCATTAACTAAACTAAACTTGCAAAAGAGATGGCTAGGAAAAAGTCACTATTGCCACCTATGCACCCTGCAGCTTCTGTGCTCTGTCCTTCATTAAGCCACCCTCTCAAGTCTGAAAATTTGGCAAATCCCCGGAACAGACTACACCCTACTGCTGTACTGCTTCAGCCCGCTCATATTTAGGATTCCACCAAACTCGCAGGGTGCTATTTTTTAAATCTTCCAAAGCAATCAGATTTCATACTTTCTTCTGCCCCAAGTAAGAGGGCCCCTACCCATAATCCTGTTCCTACTGCTTGTCAGGATGACAAGAACAGACACCCGTGGGCTGTGTGTGCACATGTGTCTCTCTCTCTCTGTGTGTGTGTGTGTGTGTGTGTGTGTGTGTGTGTGTGTGTGTGTGTGTGTGTGTGTGTACACAGCTGGGCACAGGGTGGTCCGCTAAAGAAGAGATACAAACAAGACAGGAATATCTGAAAAAAGAAAAAAGAAAACACTCAACTCCATAACTCTGGATTTGGCCATTAGTAAATTTTACAATTTTTAGGACAGTGATTTAAATAAAGGCCATTTAAGTGAGAAGTTAATGAACCTCCAAAAAATAAAAAGTGATGCGCTGATTTACAGACGTCTCTTTCACAATGTAAATCTATGATAAAGTGTCTTTTGGTGCCAGCGTGCATCACGTGACGAACCGGGATGTTGTAATTACGCGGTTTGGCCTCCAAGTCAAATTGGCTTTAAAGTGTTTAATCATTTGTTCAATCACTGCCTGCAAACTAGAGTCGCTTGCCTTTAAACAACCATCAATGGAAAATAAAGCAATTACAATTAACATCGATGTCAGAACTATTTAATGTAACCAAAAACACAACCCACTCCACCGAGTGCAATTATATTTCATTAAACTCGCTTCAACCCATATAAAAATCCCAAACAGGCCAATCTTTGGATACCAAATGAAATGACCCTTGCTAGCTCCGCTCATTGCTGCCACCTGTGGCCAGAAGTGATATTGCAACCATAATGATTTACTGGAGGGCATGATTGACAGCTTCCACCAGTCCTGTAATAAGGGCTACTAGAAAAGTGATACCTACCTGTGTCTTTTTAGTTTCAACAAGACATGAATCCTACAGTCACGCTCAAATTAGAACGTTTGGTCATCGTAATGTGGCTGCAACCACTTTTCCAGCGACTGGTTACAATTACTGTTTTAGCCAAATATTGTTGCATATTATGTCCCTGTCCTGCTAGTGCATAGTGTAACCCGATTAGCCTTTCTTTGTGTATACACAGAATACCAGATGCATGGTAGCTTATTCAAATGCATCACATTCACATAGTTAATACAGCTCCTGCTATGTCTGCTCCTTAACGTCACATCTCACTAGTGTTGAGAGAAACCACTTTACCACCTACACTCATGTGTAAGACAGCGTTTAAAGGTACACAAATGTAGCCAAACAGGCATAGCGTGAAGCAAAACAACATGAAATACTGCGTTTAGAGTTTTTACCGTGCAAGAAAATCAACTGTGTGATTCTGAAACACAGGGGTTATGCTGATTTAAGGAGGTAATGATAGAAAGAAAAAAAAAACCTGAAAAGGAGTATAGGGAGAAAAGATGGCGCAGAGCGAGGGCAGGGGACATTTTTTGCAAGAAGGGAAAGACTGAGGTGAGTTGACAGAGTGAGAAATCATATGAGGATGAAGGATGTGAGTGAGCTTGAGGGACAGTTTGTGAAAGAGAGAGAGGGGCAGAAACAGAGTGCAAAGGGAGGAGAAATGAGAAAACAGAAGTCTGACTCTGACAGTAGCGCACCGAGCTCAGCTGATGGCCCCTAATGAAGTACGGCAGCTGCAGAGGAGGAGCCCACACTGACAGGCCGAGTCCCACTCTGACGGATTCTGGAGAAGACACACTCTCTCTCTCTCTCTCACACACACACACACACACACACATATAGCAGAAGACAGCTAGGATTTAAGCATACCAAAACTATGATAGACGTTCCATGCAATAAGGAGCAGAGTACTGAACGGCAGAAAATTTTCGGGATTCTCTGAATACACTGCATGGCGTACAGTTTCCCTTTTCTTCCTCCACTGGACTGCAAAAATTATTTTCTGGTGTGCGAGTGACATTTAAAAAAATATCACTATTAACACATCTTAATTGTATTTGTAAGTTGTCTTACTACAAGTGGCAACACAGCTTATTTGACGCAGAATGAGGGGGAATCCATTCTTTATCTGCTTTTCTAAGTCAATTATGCAGTTGCCGTTTTGGTACCAGCATAAAAGTACATTTTTCTTTCCACGCATTCACGTCTCTTCGAAGAACCTATTTATGGATATTTCCAGCATGAATGAAGAGTCAGTAAAATCCTGAAATACCTGTGATGAGTCATCCCCATTGTTACTGGAAGGAATGGAAGGACTAGACGTCATAAAGGCTTGCCGAGACACAGAGTGACACATTAAATCAACAGATATTTTGCAGGTTTGGGGCTTGACAGAAAAATAAAGTACAAGTTACAGTGCACATAGTTGTGAATGTCTAAATCAAGATGCATCTTTTGTTTTGGTTGCAATGCCCTCTGCTTCCCTCTTGAGGCTGAAAAAATTATGCTCATGTATTTCATGTTCCCAATCATGAAGATAAGAGAAATATCAGGAGAGCTTTCATGGAGCCTTGGATCATCAACAAAACATTGAAAACCATTTACATTATGTAAACACACAACACAAAGATCCTGAAATACTCCAGACATTAGTGTAGTTGAATTCACTGGACATGCAACTGGCTGCACAGTTACTCTCTTAGAGGAATTCATATAAGATGTCAGCATGGTCTAACTTAATAATAACCTCCCATCCCTGGATATTAATCGTAGTTCAGCTCATTCAAGTAATTTGATGGTTTTTGTAATAATAAAAAAAAAATGAGATGAAAATAAAATATGATTCTTGTGATTCTCTAAAATATGTATATTTGAGTATTAAAGTCTTTTAGACTTCCAGGCCACATTCTGTTCCAGTGGCAGATTGATCTATAAAGTACTTTACTCTGTCCAGTAATTACAAAGTCATCATCTTATCAGGATAGACCTTCCTTTTTCAGTGTTTAATCAGGTAATTGCCTTTGAGGTTTTCCCACATGGAGACGTATCTGTTCTGTTCTCACTCAAAGGTGGAAAGAGAACAAATGACCTCCTGGAGATGCAAAAAAAAAGGTTGCATATTTCTTAAAGTTAGGATTTTAGATGTATGCCGGACACTACAAGTCAGAAATATACAAGCTAGCTGACTGATATAATTGTATTGAGTTACATTGTGAGCAATGTCCAATGAATGTGAATGATCTGGACAATAATGTCATTTCAGATTTAGTATCCAGAGATGCCAGGAAGCGGATTGAATGATACCAGTCCATGTTCATAAAGATGGCCATCTGTTGTACTTTTCATACACAACACGAACATGTGGTTTGTTTAATTTATTAAGAAATAAAAGCACAAGATTGAAATGATCAAGAAATTTAAGAAGGGAAGGTTAGAGGTGGCACAAGGCACGTGTTTTGACTTTTTGTATGTATGTGTAGCATAAGAACTGCATGATTTGTCAAGTAGCCAGTACTTGATATTATAAGGTGCATTAACGATACATGACAGCAGGTGGCAGCAGAACACTGCATTACCCAGAATTTGTTCACTACAATGATCTTCATTTTTGTGTCCGTAGGAACCATTTTTTAGAAAAGACAATGTTTATCAGGACTCGATATTTGGATAATTTCAAATTTTGCATTTTGATCATAGAACAGGTCTCCTCTTAATTAACAATCAATATCAGCATTGCAACATTCTAAACTTTGTGCTTGTGAATGTAACAGCTTGACACACATATCGTTAAATAAAATTGTTTATTTAACAATTTTTCATCAATAAAAATAATATTAAGTGTTACAAAAATTCTTTAAAATTTAAAGAATTGTACAAATCATGGCTCCAATTTAACCTTGTCATGAGATAGAAAAATACAAAAAGGCACTGTGCATTAGAGTCTGCTGCATATATAAAACATTTTGAACCAAAAATTAAGATCACTACTCAGAATCATAACATGTCATCAGTAATAACCCCCCACAGGAAAAATAGAAAGTACTGTCCATGTCTAAATTTGGAATTCTGACATGTCTGTGTCCTACCAGTTCAGACTTGCTGCCAATAGGAGCTCTTTTTAAGAAACAGGACAGGAAACTAAATAATTGATTCGGCTAAAGAAGTTTATACCTGTAAGGAGTGTGAAAAGAAAAAGATTCAACCAGAAATACAGTGCAAAGACATATAAAACACAGTAAATATGTAAGGATGATGGGATGTGTGCAGATGTGCATGTGAGGAGATGGGGTTGTGCCTCGAGGTCATGTGCCATGTATTTTCTACCAATAAGCATTCAATTTAACATATTTACCCATCACCTTATAGCCCCCGGACACCCGAGATATTTTGGTATATTAGACCTCCTCTGGTTAAAGTTTGACGTAAGGAGACACAAAAGAAAGAACTGAGCATGTTATTTGCTTAGGTCACTAAACTCTATGTACCAACAAGAATCTAAGATTGTGAGTTTTCCTTAACAGCCCTGCGGAGGGGTCTCAGAAGCCAAAAATATGTGGGTGTCCTGGAGCTTCACATCCATTTTTAAGTTTGCTACAATATACCCATATTCTGAATATTAGCGAAACCTCTTACGTTCTTCAGAACCGAATGAAAGGTAGGTATATTACATCAAAAACAGATAGAATTGGGGCAAACCCCTCATGACACAGAAATGGGGGTAGTTAAACAAACACATAAAAGCATTCCATGGAGAGAGAAAGTTGAACTGCAAGAAATTGTTTAACGTGTAGAAATCTTTCAAGTGGTAAAGTGGCTTTTTGTGACACATTCTTTACTAACCTAACCCTTTGCGTTTGAGCTCCAAACATTATCAACAGCAAATGTTTTAGGCATGTTTCTTTCTCCACACCTGTCTGGTGCTCTCTGCTGTGCAAATTCACTATTCATTCAAAGTTCATACCAAAACAGCATGATAGCTATTAAAAGACACCTGTCATTCTTTTCACAATCTCTTTGGCATCCAGTTTTATGTCCAACTTTCTGTTATGACAAGTATATAAGCAAATATACATCAATTAGAAGGAGTCAAACTGTCTAGCAGTCATAGTGCATAACAATTTCTTTTGGCATCCAGTCACTCAATCATACAAGGTCCATTGATGCTAAACTCATAGGAATCCATGCTCATCAAGTCCTTTTGGAGTAACTGGGTTCCACTTTGCAGTTGTCTTAGTAGTAGAATAGCCTGCAAGACAAAAGTCAAACACTGAATCGAAGCAAACATTTACAAAAAGGCTAAAAACATCATGCAAATGGTATGAACAACATTAATAATAGCATATGGTACCTGGTTCTGGTCTGCTTTTGGAAAGCTCTTGTGGCTGAGCTTCAGGCAAAGGAAGCACCCGTCCTTCAACATCACTCTCCCCTGATGACGTATGGTCCTCTGCTTTCATGTACAAGGCAGGCTTGTGGTATTTGGCCCGGTAAGTGTCTGTCATACAGTTATCCACAGAAAAGTAGGTGGTGGGAAGAGCCATATCTGTGGGAGCAGGGGAGTCTGTACGGTCATCGTGTCTGGGCATTGGACTGGGTAACCTCTCGTCGCTCTCGCTGGCCGACAGATCGTTCCTGTCCTGGTCCGATGACCCCGACTTGGAGCTGGCATCTGATGAAAGCCTGTGCTCGGCAGGTGTCTCGATCCACCGACGGAGAGTGGTGTGCGAGATGGGGGACAAGCCATTTTTGGGTTCATTGCGGGGGCTCAACCGTGGTGGCACCTCCGGTGGTTGGGAGTAGATGCCAGATGGGTCAGTGTGACTGCTGCCAAAGGTCTTAGGGGGTAAAGGTGGAGGATAGTTGTGCGAGAAAGGGCTTGTGTGTGCAACAGTGCCCATCTCTTCTTGTTCAGAGAAAGGTCCAGCAAGGTCATCTGAGCTGTTCCACTCAGAACTGCTGGTCTTTGCTAAGTAAGGAGGCACAGGGCTCACAGGGCTGCTATCCACATTTTCCTCTTGTTCGCTGTCCAGACCATAGTTCTTCTCCAGGATCCCGGGAGTGTATCGGAAAGCTCTTCTACTGTTACACAGCAGAAACACCAACATGAGTATTTTACTTGCCTTTGTGCCAACTAAACGACTACTTACAGAGTGTTAAATAGTTTTACCTTTGTAGGATGTTCGTAGGATCTTGTAGATCTGAAGATTTTCTTTCTTGTTCACCTAGACAATGATGAAACCTCATGAGCACTTTATATCACAACAACTAATTTGTAAACTGACGGTCATCACTACCAGATGGTCAAAAAATAGAGCTAGGTAACATCTGTCATGGGTTTCTATTTGAACACAGCTACAATACATCATTTTTCTGTCTCTCTCCAAAGACATGTTATCTAACAGGGGTCATTGTGAGGCCCTTTGCCTGGTGCTGCGAGAGGAAGTATCAAAGCAGCTAGTCTGGCAGAGGGCCCTCAGGCCCCCTGTGTACCACTCTGTCTGATCCAGCCAAAGAACATGGCCCCTCAAAGGGAATTTGGGTTCATATCCAGGCCCTGTTAGCTTTCGGCTAACAGTACTAATGAAACAATAAAGACCCTGAATGAACTCGAGCAGATTTAGAAGTTGGAACATACGCAAACTAATGAAAGCAAGGAATATTCTATCAATCTATTAATCAGGTCATGGTGTGATGTCAGCGACTTGTGCTCCAGTAAGTTTGAGATAATAGCCGATTTCACCCATTAGATCAGCAAAAACACATGTTTAGAAACAGGTCCCTGGGTGGGGGCTGGTGTGGAGCTTAGCCAAGTAAGCAGGGTGGGTGTGATTTACAAGGCCTGAGACAGACAACAGCTGACTAACAGGACAAGGAAGAGAGTGAGTGGCTGAGAACCATCTGTGATGTGTCAGCATACCCTCTTTTTTCTCCCTGTGCTCTCTCAAAGCATTAGTGGCTAAATCCTTTGTGCTGGCATGCAATTACACCGGGGTCAGACTCCAGACTCCAGATCCCCTCCACAACAGTATTGCATTTTTAAGCTGCTAAGTCCGTGTGGCAATTCACAATTTGATGACGCTGATCTGCAATGTTGGCAACTGTAACAATATCATTCTGAAAAACAAAAAGGGACGCGGCTCACGGCGCTTTCTCCCGAGAAAACCCCTCGTCTTCATTGTCATGTGCACTGCTGCTAAGAGAAAGCTTGAAGGAGAAAGCAGCTGGATAACAAAGGGCAAGGCGGAAGCGCTGTTGGGCTGCAAGACTGTCTGTTGCTGTAGAAATCAAACGATTATTCAGACGGCAGCTAACAAATAATCGCTGTAATTCCATCTGAATTTACTGTCAATACATTGTTCAGGTTCAGGGTCTGGCTGAGGTCCAGAAAACATTCATTTCTGTGGAATTTTGCAATCACTGCTGGAGCTGCGAAAGCCAGCAAAACAGATGCACTCAAGGTGTCCTGCTGTTTACATGGCCTACTGCACTTGCCTGGGAAGCCGTCCATGTACTGTGATTGCATGGATTAGACTGTGGTTCAGTGGCATTTAATGTACCATCTAAACTGCACCAAGTGGTGTGCAATAAAACGTCCCTGACATTCCCATGTTAACTAGAAAGCATAAAGTCAAGTTGCTGAATAGGATTAAAGAAAATAAGCAGCCTCGTATGTTTACACGTTTTATTTTTTTTGATCTAGTGAGCAATCAGTGGTCGCCTTAATAAAAACCACGAGAGTTTAAAAGATACTCGACTCACAGACCTGTCTCTAATCCCATTCCAGCAAAAAGGAGGCACCTGTTTGGGGCCTGCTGTTATCCACACAAAAGTTATTCGGGGCATTTAACTGACGGGAACAGAGAAGTCATCTGACATAATTTCAATTAATCCAACTGCCAGAGTGTGAAACTCCCACAGGAAAGAGAAATTGTGCCTCTATACAGACCATGAAAGCAAACCCTAACTAGGTTTTGAGAAAAACTTCCTGACAGCCCTTTGAAGTTTTGTTGATGCGACAAAAAAAACAAAAACTCTACACATTTCAGTTCTAAGGCTGTCGTGTCGAGATTTGTAGTTCTCTGGGTTCTGCTGTCTGGGGGTACTTAAAATTCTTGAACATCAATCAGACTCGCATGCATATTTGCAGTTCAGCTTTTCATTAAGAGCTGAAGTGTGTGTGGGGAGGAAAAATGAACCCTAGGAAAATGTCAAGTTTTCAACAATTTTATCGGTCAGTGGCCAGAACTCCAAAAAGTCATCACAATTCTTTTTTACAAAAATCATTTGGATTAGCCTTTGTTTCTGTATGTGTTGATGTGGCGCAGGCATAAACACTTGCTCATGCCATGTCATTAACATCATGGTCATCATATCAGTCACTGGTTGTTAAGTGGCATCCAGAAATGGGCTAAGCCGAGTAGCATTAGAGCTCTCAACGCGCTAACTCATGGACACATTCACTGCATAAGATGTATTAGAACAAATCCATTTAATTGGATGAAGAACACGTTTTTTACTTTAACTTTGCTTCACACACACATCTTTCACATAGGGACACTACCTCAGTACAATATTTATCTCACACAAATTATAATTTGGGGTTTTACACATACATGAGGGCAAAGTTAAGTTCACAACTCTACCGTTTGTCTACTCCTCACTTCGGAGAGGGCGTGCGAACTGAGTCACAACAGCTTCTCCGGTGTGTTTCTACAGACTCCTGATGAGGTCTGCAGGAGCCACCGGAGCCAATGAGGACAAACTGAGAAAAGGTGTGATTTACTGTCAAGATAGCAGAGTGCACCCATCTCATGACAGCCCTGACCTTTCAACACCGTTATAGAGAGGATGCTCTGCTACTGTTTTGCTATAATGCAGCTCAATGAGATTTATTCACAACAAGGACAAAAGGTTGTCATTAACGTGACCAAGAAGAGCCCCGACCTAGACTTCAGGTCCCTGAAGAATGCATGCCTTTGGTCGAAATGTCAGCTGAACTCCTCACAACTGCCCGTACACATTTGTGTGCTTTTAGAAAGGATTTGGGAATTTAATGGACTAGTGGAATCTGCTCAGCGCAGACTACCACCACTGAATTTGGGCCAAATTGACTCTGGACACATTTACCGCAGCTTGTCAATATCATTTGCAAAGAGCAGGGCGTAAATATCCCATACTGACTTCAAAATAGTTACTGAACAACTCACTCCAAATCAGAGACTTTTTGCCAGGTTCAGGTTCAGGTTCAGGTTCAGAAAATGACAATTCAGCATTTTAAGCCATTCGTCAAATGAATCGACAGTAACTGAAAACGCAGCTGTAGAATACAAAAATAAGTCTGGTGAAATTTTGCAAATCAAAAGAAGAGGCAAGTGATTGGACCTGGTCAAGTGTGTGATCTGTAGACACAGTCATATCTCCAGTAAGGCACTAGGGGGCAAACAGCCTACGTGAGTAAATAAAAGCATTGAGTGCTTTTCATACAGAAATGTAACATATTCTACATACACCTTTGCACACAATGTAGGCTTGCGCAATCAAATATGACAAAGAAATGTAAAAATATATATCAAAAGGGATATTGCAGCAGTGAATAAATAACTAGTCCTGCCACAGTTTGTCTTTTTGCCAGGGATTCTTTCACATGACTCACTCTGCATGTGCAGATGCTCACAGGCCAATGACAATACCAGCATTCAGCATTGCCTTTCTGCTTCTGTTTCCCCAACTCACCGCACTTGTGTGAAAGCTATTTTTAATTTGGAATAAAACTAAAGACAGATAAAATTGTAGCCTTGTAGCTTTGGGACCACGAACAAACGGCAGTGCTACAAAGTGACATTTTCATGCCTCATGTTTGAATACCACCGTCTGACAGGCCCAGTCATGGCATTTTCTGCCCGGCTGGGCACAGCTGGGTGGCCCCTGCAAGCTCACTCATCTCCCCCTCTTATTCAGGATTAACTCAGTGTGGTCCTGTTGAGGGAGTTAGTAAGGCAGTTTTCCAAGATATCTGTTCATTTAAAAATATATTTCTCCTGTTGATACTGCAAGCATGCGTTAGATAAAAAAATGAAAAGGGTGTCCAGGTGACAACCCCCCTAGAGCTTTTCATGTCATCTAATCTCCCTCCATCCTGTCTGCAAGATAAAAAATAACCATTATTGCCACATGACTCATATTTGAGTCATTTGCACATCGTTTTTTATTTGTAGAGATTTTTCACTTTAACAGTAGTTGTGTCCAAACTAATTCCACCCCTCAGATTTTGTATTAGTATTTTGTAAGGATCTAAAAGTTGTTGTACTCCCCTGATGCAAGAAAACATTACTCACCATAGTTTACAGTTAAAGTCCTTGAGGTTCTGTTTTCACTATTTCCCATTCTTCCTTGTGAAGAAGGACAGAAGACCTAATACAAACCAAGACTTTTATTTTTGTCAATAACGTTGAAAGGGTTTCACTTAGCATTGAAGTGAACCAACGTTTTCTTTACAAATTCTGTTCTTTACCGGTTTTCTGCTTGGGTTGATGTTTCCCTTAAGCCCATGTACATTTCTCTGCACGCCGCATTACATAAACTTTGCTCAGGAAAAAAGGTCAAGGCCAGTGAGTGAGGAACCAGAGCACATTTATTTCCATACAGTATCCCTTCAATCAGGCTGTGACCTTACCACTACTGATGGAACAATAAATCAAGGAAATTGCTTAGTACTATCTTAATGTTTCAGATCCTTACAACACACGGAAGTCTATTGGGCAGAAGAAATGTCTTTAATGTCAGGGCCAAGCCATTGTAAAAGACTGATACTTTCATTTGTGTGTTATTTCCACAATGTAACACAGAAAATCTAAATTTCTTCAGATTTTATATGTTTAAATGAAAAAAGAATGGCTGAAAATTTTAAAAGGTCCATATATTTTGTTTTAATAAAACCTGATGGTGAACCAGGAATATACAGAATAAGCAGACATTGCTAGAACAAAGTTATTCATGTGCAGAAATAAGAAAGTATGCAAAGTGTGAGAGTTACTTACCAGTGGAAAATGCAGAGTGCAATATATCAACCTTCAAATCATCATTTCTTCTCTGAGGGAAGTGATCCCTAAAATACAAAATTAATTCAATGATGAATGCATTGTGGATTACCACAAGATACTCCAGAGCTTGATATTTTACCAACCACTTAAAAAAAGGACCAAGATGGATCCATGCAATGAGGAAAAAAAGGTGAAATAAAGCTTCATGACCGCAGCCTAAGAATATCCTTCTATCATGAATGATTTACAACGGTGTAATCTGATACTAATTCTTGCAACATTGTTCCTGAATGTGAAGACAGCACAAACATCTTACTGTCAAAACAACTAGTGCTAATATTATATCAGTTTTTTCCACATTTTTGTCTACATCATGGATGTCTACTATGCGGTTTCATTTTGTTAGGGGCTATGCTTTGTATCTGCTTTTAACTACATCACGATGAGGTAATAAAACAAATGAAAACTGGTGGGAAAAATATTCCCAAAATTAAATCAGGAATTGTAGGCTTAACCTAATTACAGAAAATCTCGAATGAAGAATTAATAATCGAAGAAGCATTTTACCATAATACTGTCAACAGATAGGTTTGAATAATGCACTAGCGGCTGAAGAAGTCTACTAACTGGCTGGCTCTCTCTTCTGAGTACAGGAGTTGTCAGCTAGTTGGGATCATTATCTCCAAACAAGACCTGTACTACAAAGCTAACAAATGACAGTGCAGCATAATAAGGCTGACGCATCTGCCTTGTGTGCATTTATGCTAAATGGGTCTTGCTATTCTTAGAAAAGTGTGTTTTGTAATGTTTAATCATTTAAAAATGGCAACACTTTTGAGACTCAAATTCTTAAATGAGAAAGGGATGGGATGACAAAGCAACATGCTTGAGGTTGGCATCATACTGACCAGTGCTGAGATTTTGAGTACTTGTTTGATTAAAACTTAGATCTAACAGTCCATTTTACCTCGTCAGGTGCAGCTCAGGTATGGGCCCCAGGTCCTTGGAAGACAGGTTCTCTACCACAGGTGAGTCAAGGTTTGCTGAGCCATTGCTTAGTCTGTCACTACTCTCATATCCAGATTCAGTTCTCTGGATCTTCCAGTTGTCATTCCGCACTTTAATTGTTGCCGAGCCCTTTGACCTGTCCTTGTCGCTGTAGCCGCCACGGCCGTCTGAGTCCAGCGAGCTTCGGCTGCCACCTGTTTCATGCCTCTGCTCGTCCTCATAGATGGTCATTAGGCTCTTGGGTTTGCGTTCTTCTCGGCCGCCCCACATAAAATCTCTGCTTCGCTCTCGGTCGCGGGTGGGCGACTGACTACTGGGTCTTCTCCGGGGACTGTGCTGCCTTCGCTCTTGACTTACAGGAGTAGCAGCGCTATTGCCACTTAAAACACTGTCCACATTTAGCGCCTCCCTCGTGGGCTTCCATGGGCGGCTGGGCCTGCTGCGGCCGGTCCCTCCACTTCCAGGACGTTCTCGGGAGTCTTGGCTGCTGTCAGTATCATATCCGTTGGAGAGCGGGTCTAATCTCCGGCTTTGATAATTGATGTTGGGCACGCTGGGCAACACTTGGACCCTCGAGTGAGAGCGAGGGGGCTCCTGTGAGGACCGTCCACCAAAGTGTGGCGTTCGCTCAGTCCGAGTGGGACCTTTTCCTTGGCTGCTGTACAGTCGAGTTTCCAGGTGTTGTTTGAAGCCATTCTCTGGAGGGGATACGGAGCGGGAGTAGGTCCTGTCCTGGCCTGGATCTGGTTTTAAACCAAAGAAGGTTCGTCAGACTGTGAGAACAGTGAGTCACATTCTGAATAGATACTCAAAATCGGTGATTCAAGAATGTAACACTTGTTTAAATTCAGTTTTAAAATTATAAATCTTTTAACGAACAAATCTATCAAGACTTATATATTTTATATATAAGTATATCCACTTTACTTTTCTCACCTCAGATGTTTCTATCAGTTATAAAAAAAAAAAAAGCACCAAATTTGGTACCATATAAACATCTTTTGTTTAAAGAGTATACAAGGGGAATATAATTTTATCTGATTTCCTGCCGCACCAAATGCCAAAAGACCGTGTTACAAATCAAAAAATTGACTTTTCACTGAGACTAAAGCACAGTGCAGGTTGGGCAGAAAGTGAGTGAAGGGCATGACGACGACAACAGGGTTATTGACATTTATGTCTGCAGATGACAGGAAGGTGTAAATTACGGCCGACAGGGTTTGTTTCTTCCGTGGTGTGTACACAGAAGGTAGCCAGCTCACGTACAGACATTCACCCACATAAGGATGATAAAAAGGTTGCACTTTGTGTATTTCTATGTGCACATGCATACATGCACGTTTTTTCCCCCCACATGCACAAGTGACATGGGTGCACATGATGGTATGTTATGGATGTGTGTCTGCTATTCCAAGGACACTTCCAGCCATAATAGCCGCTTTCAAAATATATGGCCAGACATCCTTCTTGGAAACTAGTTCATTCGTGTCAAACTATATATGCGCCCACACACCCTAATGTATCTACATGGCAGGGACACTTCTGAACAGCACTCAAATATCTGCATGCGTTTTATTTTTAACATCTGAATAAAATCAAAAAGGTAATTCTATTTTATTTTGCATGGAAAACGTGGTGTTATAGTGAGAAAAAATGGTCAAAGTGTTATTTTCCCCCCCAATCTGAACGCAAAACTAAGACGTAATTTCAATTGGAAGGTTCATCTGTCCAATGTATTTTCATAACTTAAAACTGACAGTGCTTGGACCAGAGGCAGCATGCTTTGTATTGGAGTCATCCTCTAAATGGCCAGGAAAATCTGATTTGTGGCAATGTCGTGTTTGAGGGTAAAAAATTAATTTAATACTACATATAACTGTCATTTCTTGGAAATAACCCTGCAAGAGATGTAGCCCCTATTGCTTTGGATTCTGCTGACTATGTGCCAGAGTTAAATCACTTCAAACATTGCTCTCGCTTTTTGCTCGTATATATGATACTGGTGTGTTTTAAAGAGTTTCTGCTGGCGGCTCGTCAACAGTACGCAAGGCCGTGGATCATTTTGGAAAAATGGTTACATGTCTACATCAGTACAGTCAGACTTCATTTAAAAATACCCTGGGGTTTTCACACAGTCCAATGTGAGCAGCAAAGTTGCGTAAACTGTTCTTGAGTGTTTTTGTTTTCTAGAGAAGACTTTTTAGCAGAGTGCTAGCCTGGGCGTGAGCCATGCTGCGGTAAATTCTTACTACTTACATTTACTATAGTGTCACCTCCAGCCTCAACATTCATCACCGCGGCGACACTAGCCTCTCCTTTAGCCTACTGCATTCAATCATAATGGGACGTGAGCTCGCTGCTAACACTGGCTACTGCCGTTGATGGGGTCCTGCTTGTTACAACTATGCTCCGTAATCCCTTCTCTGATACTTAATTGAAAGCAATGACGTACTAAAAGAGTATTAAAAAGGAGTGGACCAATCAGCCTACTGATTAGAACCAATACACACACACTCAATTTGTAAGGTGAAAGGATTAGGGGACATGAGATATAGTGGCAGGAATATGAATATTTAAATAGTTAATAGAATAGTTAAATTCAACCTACATTCAATATTTATCATTATTTGGTTGGATCTGCTTAGTTTATTGTGTATGTCTGTTTGTAAAATATCCATGTAGACCACAGAGAGGGGAACCAGGCTCTGAAAATGAGAGTGGGATGAAGGCAGGCTCCAACAGACGTCAACACTTAATCCCCTTTCTGACACATTGCTCCTGAACCGATGGTTACATAAGGGCTGGGGAAGTGAAAGGCTAGCCTTTTGTATCTTAAAGCCTGGCAGTTCTCGTGCACATCCACATACGATTTATCTGCAACCAACCTCGGTGGCGTGACTCCGGCCTTCGTTGACCGCTCCTATCAGGCTCTCTTCTGGTTGGATGCATCCCACGCACGTCTCCTGCTCTCTGGGCAACTTCTCGAGAAATCTCCCTGAGGCGACTCTTGATATCGCTGCTGCCAATTTTTACTGCAAAAATAAAGAGAGACATAAGGTATTTGCATCAGGAATTGAGCACTATTTCCACAGAGGTGCATATTTAACCAGTGTGTATTTAATGCTGAATATTTTTTTTCAAATGGGGATTTCCAGCACTGCAGACACTATTAATAATATTTTTATCTCAGTCTAGATATATCTGTCTATTGTCACTACATCCTTTTCCTTGTCACAGTTTTCTCTTAGTCCCCAGCCCCCTCAAGGCTCTGAGCAGTTGCTGAGTTGCTGTGTAGACGGAGGTGAACTTTACAGCACTCATTGTGCTGATGTATACAGTACATTTTCTGCTACATGGGGCAAAAGGCAGCAGGGTGGAAATGTGGCCATGCAGAGGCTTCTCTGGAAAACATGATCATACTGTGGTTCTGTTAGCTGTCTGAGATTTCAACATGAATCACCCTGAAGTGAACGCAACGTTTCAAAAAATACCAGGTGGTCCATATTCTCTTCAGCTCCCAAAAAATAAAAAATAAACACCACATGATGAATCCCAGCTCAGTAATTTGACTTAAAATTCAACTGTGGTTATTCTGAAAGCTTTGAGCAACTACTGGCATTTTATTGTATTGGCTGCAACCTTCCCTCTCTACACCGCAGCTGAAGCAGCAAGCTTTCAAGGAAGGGGAAACAAGACGCAGGTTTTGAAGACCTTTACAACTTTACACAGCAACATAGTATGAATGGAATATGCAATAATATCAAAGGAGATGCAATTTCACCAGATCTGTCTGTTCCAACAACATTTTACAGGTCATTTACTTATCTTAACAAGTCTCAATTTATGTTCTTCTCTTAACTCTGAACTTAAGTATGTGCACAACTGGCAGCTCTTTGTGACCTCTCTCCTCAACAAGGGTCCCTAATCTCTTCTGTATTACTAACACGGACAGATTTAGATTTACTGGGAAAACATTTAATTATCTCTTCCTCTGGTTGCTATGCCAGATCCGTGCTCATCACCAGTCTCTGCAGACAAAAATATATTTATAAATTAAGTTGCGTTTCAAGGCTAAAAACTACAACCACCACACAATGTGATTCCCCTCTCTTGCATTTCCTCAAGGACATATTGTGTGTTTAAACCATAGTTTTGTTGAGACTAATGCTTCTTTGTAATGTTGGAACAAATTTCTTTAGAAGATTCTTTCATTTGCAGTGGAAACAAGTAAAAATATCTTTCAGATTTTATAACATTTGATTATATGACTTGTTAAATTGGAAACATTTGCTGTGTGCTCCTCCACATCTTGGGTTACTTCAATCCCTCTTTCTCTTTGCATTCTCAACATATTCAGTCCACCTTACCTGGTCCCCGTCCTGCACTGTTTTGAGCGCTGCTCCTGCTGAAGGTCGAAGGGGTCTTCTGTTTTAAAGTGCCTTGGCCCAACAGAGCGTTCAGATTCTCCTTGGTGAGATCCAGCTTCTTGGGGGCTAAAACTGGAGACTCAAAACCTGCAAAGGAGCAAAAAGGAGACATGAACGAATATTACATTTCCAAGCTAAGGCCATATCTGCAGGATTGTCTTTTTCCAACATAAAAAAATTAAAACATTGCTACTACTGCTAAGTTTTATGATAAAACATATTTGATAAGATATCAACACACACACAGACTGCACCTGAAACTAAGAAACCAAATTTAAATGACAAAATCCATGCAACGTTCTTCTTGGTTTTTGTAGGATGATCCTGTTTGGTCCAACGCCCTGTCAGCTCTGATGGGCAGTGAGCAGCTGCCACAGCTTGCACCTGGGGCACAGCCAGTATGGAGAGCTGGAGGAGGATCTTTAAAGGGGATAAAGTCATCCCCAACCAAACAAATCCAGGGAAATATAATCCAAACGGCAGAGATGTTCAGCTGTTATCATTAACAAATTTTCATTCCTGCCTGCAAAGGCAACCAATATGATTCAGGATTTTACACGTCCTATAAACAGTTGTTTTTTGCAGATGCTTCTCTGAATTTCATTTCCATTTAAAGTGATTTGTAAATAGGGAATTTGTATTTACAGTTTATTAAATGTGTGCTGAGGGAATAAGAGCACCACTTGAAGCAAACCACAAACATTGCAAGTAAAAACATCATGTCTTGAAAAATGTCCATCTACATATAAGATGACATTTGCTGCGAGTACAGAGGCAAATAGGTCAAAAGACTATAAATAAGTCACACTTGAAGTTTTTCAACATTTAAATCAAACTTCAGACTCTAAATTGCTTTTTAAGGAAAGCCACTTTGACTTTTAAGAAACATTTGGCTAATCTCTGATGTTGCATACAAGCAACTAGTGCTGCCCAAAAGAATTCACCATTCGTACGACTAGAACGACTGCAGGCAATAGCTTCATTTTTATGGGAGAACCTCCAGCGCATTGTGAGGGCAGCTGAGAAGATCGTCGACAACACTCTTCCAAAAAGTAATCTGCATTGCAACGGACCCCACCCACCCCTCACAGAGCCTCTTCAGCCTGCTGCCATCAAGAAGGAGACTGCAGAGCCTGCGAGCCAGGACCAGCAGACTGAAGGACAGCTTCCTTCACCAGGCTGTCAGGATGCTGAACTCTCTCCCTGCTCTTCACTTACTCTTGCACTACACAATGACAGACACTG
>JAVQJL010062064.1:0-11228 GCA_036024295.1 Nannoperca obscura | reverse complement strand
AGGAACAATCCCCCCCCACCCCCTGTTACCAGTTGTGTTTTTTGGATGCGCCATGCAATCTCGCTGCTGGAGTTGTGGCATTCGGCTGGTGGCATGGACGTGGGTTTGGAGTCTGGCTTTGCTGGGAGCGTGGTGCATCCCCGCAAATGAAGGTAAAACACGCACAGAGACACTTTTAGGTAAATTACTCCGCTGTTTGGTACACGACTGGACTTTTATTGGCACTGACAAATCTGACCGGTTAAAGGTCCGTCTTGTAGGCTACCTCTGGTGCCCCCCCAGACAGTCGGTCTCCGGTAGGCTGCCTTTACGGTTCCGACGCCGTTTGAACAAAAATGAGCTCTGCCGGAAAATTAAACTGAGCAGATAATGTTTATGACAGCTGTGTCCCCAGGTGTTTAATGACTGCGTGTTGCGAAAAACGGAGGTAAAAGCTGAAATAAAAAAGGACCTTTTAACAGAACATGCACACTCCAGATAAGCAGTCCTTTGAGGACTTTGCTGCGCCGCCAGACGCACAGTGCGCTGCAAAATCACTGTAGCCTATTGATCTTAAATGTTGTTCTGTGCAGCGTGTAAAAGCTGCTCATGACATGACATGACATTGACATTAAGGCACGTTATGGTATTAAAAATAGAAACTGAAAAATAACCTGATAGGAATTCCCATTTCCTTAACTTGGCGTTTTGGTATGATTTAATTTTAATTGACCTCGGGATTTTTTTCCCCGTCTCTTATAAAAATTTGAACTTTAGGGCTTTTGCTGCGATATTTCTCTTCATTCCCCTTTAAGATTATTTTAGATGTAGTCTAGTCTGGTATCCTGTCTTTAAAGATGCGGATTGAATCCTTTTAACCTTCCAATCCTGTTAACATGCCTAACGGCCAATGAGTTCAGATGGTAGTCGCTGGCTGCATAGCAGCATAACAGTTTTATTTGGCACAACTCAGTTATTCCTCTATGCGCTGCAGTGTGTTGCAAACTGTTAACTAATCAATTTGCATCTCAACTGAACTAATGTGCATGGATTTCCCCTACTAAATCCCAAATATAGACCTTTGCAATGGCTTAAAAATAAGAAAGGGTCAAATGTATGAAACAGAGTGTCAGACATTGTTCCCATGCTATTGTCCGCAGGCTGAGCAGCCTTTTAATAAGATGAATGCTATTGTTTGGGGCTATTAGACAGCATTACAAGAGAGAACATTCATCAACCTGCTTATTCTTCACCTGGCAGATTTATTTGGTCAAAGTTTGGATTCACAAACATGGTTCTCAAAGTGTGACCATGTTACACTACAATCCTTCTGCAAAATATAAAAAAGTTCAAGTTCACGTTGAATGTAACCGTTACCTCTTTGTATCGGTGTCCTCTGAAATAGATCACTGCAGTAGGGGTTTGGGCATTTCTGCCTGTTTTATGAAATAAATAGATGTTTTACACTGTTGCAAACTGACATACAAGTTCCACTAAAGAGTACAAAGTTTAACATTTCACCAAAATCTCTTGAAAGGAGTCATTTATTTGAAATCTATCCAAACCAATTACTCATTACATTTGTTGCATTTAGCACCAACACCAATAGGCCAACTGCAGTTTGAAATTACAATCAGACAATCAAAACAATCAGTCAATCATTGGCAGACTGGATGATTATGGACTTTTGTGTTCGACTGCAGTGAGTGAAGAGAAAGAGCAGAGTCCTCAAAAACACCCTCATTTGATCACTAATGTCATCATAAAATAAGTCAGACAATTGCTTTCTTTGTTGTCTTCATTTATCAGACATATCTTTGTTTTGCTCTGCAACAGCACAAGTTTTATATTCTGAAATGTGTTTTGAAAACCACAGACCTTCTACTGAACAAAGCACATCAAATCAAACTGGAAAACACCTAGCCCCCTTTTGCCATTAAAACACACATTTTAGATTAATTTGTCACATATTTGCATTGCTAATAATCATACATTGCATGTGTAATTGTAGATTAGGGTGAAGCTCATAATTAAAATAACAGCTATTCTCTCATTGGGCTGATTTATTGTAATTGAAAAAGTAAGATTAAACCATTTCTTCCTCTGGCTTTAGACGTCATCGAGGAATCATTGGGGAGTTTGGCCACTTGCCTGTCTCAATTTTTGTCTTAATTTGAGAGTAACACACCATCGGGCTACATGCAAATGTTGTGTAGTGCGATGTGTCCTTGTATTACACAGCACACTTACCTTATTTGCATCTGTATGTTAAGTTTGTACCCGGAATTAAAGGGAAAAAGTGAACAGAAAAAGTCCTGATGCCTCCTTAATTATATTAATATTTCTCTAGCAGTTATCTTGCAGTGGAGCTCCACCACTGATGAATGATACTGAGGAAAACTGTACACACTGTGCCACCTTGATTAATTTCCTCTCGAAGCTAATCCATTCTTATTTAAATTGCTCAATTTCTGAAAACACCCCGACGCAGAGCCAGATGCCTCACATCTGCTTTAGAGATTGTTATTGTGTTCGATTAACAATAATGTCTGACTAATGAGGATGATCTGGGTAGTGTGAGCCTACACTTTAGGGGGTTTAAAACCCATCGCTTTGCTTTTTGTTGGTAGTGGTGTTGATCAAAATGAGGAGGGTGGATTTGGGTTAATTACAGTAAATGGCTTGACAGAAGAGCATGTTTGCCTGCAGGTCTGTGTGTATGAGAGAGAAGACAGGCCATTAAGCCTGGAGCGATCCAACCTAACATGTAAATGCCACAATCAGACATCATGACAGAAAAAAAGGGCTAAAGTGGCAATGTTGAGGAAACTACAAGTTGTATTGGTTTCAGAAGTAACATGTGGTTTCAGACAAGATTGTATTAGGGATCAGTGAGGTCAAGGTGGCACTTAAACCCATCGCCTGCAAAAGTGCTAGGAGTGTGCAATGGGAAATGAATGAATGCCCAGGCAGCCTTGTGCCTCTCAGATCCAATAATCTCTTATTTCAAGGAGAATGTGATCAGTATTCCCCATGCTGAAAATCCACTAATTCAACATATTTAGTATCCTTGAAAGCCTGTCACTACTAAGATTTTAAATCACATCTTTCATTGAGTGATGATGACTTTTAATAAGTTCTGTAGATCATTGTCAGATCATTGACTGAACTCGAACTTGTTAGACGGGTTGATCCTTAGAGAGAGAGAGCGAGAGTGAAAGAGGTAACATATCCCTTATGATCTAGTTCAGCATCACTTATCTCTTCTTTATGGCCTAATTAGTTGTCTAATCGCCTCCTAAGGACATCCTTTATTATTCTCCGCAGAGCAGTGGAGACAGTAAGACTAGAGTTGAGTGTGTGTGTGTGTGTGTGTGTGTGTGTGTGTGTATTTGTGTGTGTTGGGAGGAGTTGCAGAGCGAGTGTGTTTCAGTTACTGAACTAGCTCTCGCTTCATATTTTCTTCTGCTTACTCTACCTCTCTTATCTCACTGCAGATGTCTATTCTTTTGTTGACATTGGGGCAGGGCTGATATGAGGTTTTATAACGTGGCTTATCATTTAATGGGAGTGGACATATTGTACTCAACAGCTGGTTTAAAACATGGATAGTGTTTATGAGATGAAACCTTTGGATGATTTAATCCCTTACAAACTGTTTTAGCTTCAGCTGTGTGTCAATGTTACACGTGGACACTCCGAACAGTGGCAAGAAGTTACACTGTGAAAATGTTTAACTTCATTTCCCAGAAATCTTGCAGGCTCAAGTCAACCTGGCTGGTCGTTTTATGAAATACAAAGGAAGATGGAAAACATCAACTAATGTGGACTCCAGCTTCCTCAGTATTGCACACTCGCACATTTTGAATTCGTAGCCTCCTGTGGGAAAAGAGTGCACAAACCCAGACCCTCAACTATACAGTATACAGTATATACCATTCGAGGAACCCAGAAGTGATAGCTTTCAGAATGCAGCTAATAATTTATACAGTGAAGTTGCAGATCAGAGTTGGACTAGATTACATGTAGCAGGTGGGATCAGTGTGGATGATGTGGGCATAGACAAACCTAAACCGGTAGCAAACTATCAAATTATTGCCTTGAGTTTTTACTGAAGCGCTCAACATATTCTTATCCATGTAACATGCCCAGAGAAGGTATATAATGTTTTCAAGCATGCAACAAAGGTGAAAAAAAAGGCCAGGTGATTAAGTATCCTGATTAGATTCTGAAAGGGAGATTTCTAAAATCAGCTAGCATGTAACAGATAGTACTTTGCTTATATTAGTGGCATGCTCAATAGCTCTTAATCTGCATCCCCTTTCATGGAGACAAAATGCTTGACAACAGATCTTGACAGTTGGACTTTCTCTTTTATTGTCTGAGTGCACACTGTGTCAGACAGAACAAGCCAAACGTTATCGTAGAGATAAAGAAAACTGAACTCTGGCCTGACAAAACTCGAGTTGCCTTTATGACAGTGCATGTCATGTCGTGGCAAACTCAGACAAGTTTTGAAGCTGTTGCAAGCCAGCCTAAAAGGAGATAAATTATATTATTGATATGATTTTTTCATACTCAGTGTCTGTGAAGGAGTTTTCACCTTTTTATGTAGCATCATCCAGTAACCGAAACCAATTGTCATTTGGCCATAATCAGTATTATAATGAACAGGCTATCGAGTGAACAGGCTTCAAATTGAGCTCCATGTTGATACAGTGAGACTGATCATATGAAGTTCTACCTTTTATCCCAAACTGTTTATTCTGTAGTAAAACACAGAGCCACCAAAGAAAAGGCTGAAACCTGATGACATGTTCACTGCTTTGACTTCAGTGGGTCTAAAAACTCCTCTTTGAGAACCGTTTGTGGTATTGTTGTAGGAGAAGTATTTGGACACGCTGATAGGTAAGATAAGACAGATCTCACAAGACTATCCTGTCACAAGTTGCGCAAGATGAGTTGAAAACTTGTTTTGAGAAGTGCAGTGGTCAGGTACTTGCACTTGACAGCTTTCAGTTGAGAGGCTGAGAAAGAGGGATTTTGATGGATCATTTTGAGCTGAGAGCACTGTTGGAGTACAGAGTTGAGTGGCAGTTTGTGGTCAACAAGATGCACAAAAATGCAGTTCCACTACAGAGTGTGAATAGATAATAGCCACTGTTCTTGGCACAGGTCTCCAGGCCATGCCAAGTTTTATGTCAACTCTGACTCATGAAGTGACTTTTTGCATTTAAACTGCTATTCACTAAAAATCCTTTCAAATTCTCACACCTCTTTATTTAAAACCACTTTAGTATATCATACAAATAGAAAGTGCTCCTTTTTCTGTCAGCTTATAAGAGATTGAGTAGATATTATGTTACAGTACCTGACTGTACGGAGAGTTGGTCTAATGGACCGATCTGTAGTAAACATCTCTACAGATGAAGAGTAATTGTTTAATCCTCAGTTTGTGATTAAGATTGTGCCAATATCCAAAACTCACATATGAATCTACACAGCAACCTGCGTAAGTTATGCAGCTGGAACAATTGGACCTACCTGAGTTTAGTAATGGTTTTAGCTTGGTCACATTAGTAAATTAATGTTAATTGTTTGTCTATACTTAAGACTGTCTGTGTTTTTAATCTTTAACAGTGAACCTGCTGGACTCTCGCTCTGTGATGGGAGACCCGGGATGGGTGGCCTATCCTAAGAATGGGGTGAGTGTGACCATTGCTAAGAACTTTCAACTGTTATTTTGCAAGAGTAAGAATCAAATGTGACAAATACTGTACATTTAGTTTTACAGCCATTGTGGTGCCACCTAAAACTTCAACCCTGAAGTTGTCATGGTGTCATTTTTGCTTGATTTATTGTCTTTTCGGAGGCACGAAAACACATCAAAGCTATCTAGATCAAATACATTGGGTGTGTTTCGAAAGATTGTTTAAACCCAGTTACTCATTTTCAACTTATGTCATAACCAATGGATGGTCAAAATGAATTGACTATATCTCAAAATAAATCTAAAACAACTAAAACAACTGATCAACTCTTGATTGTAAGCTCAGTTTAGGTAGTTCAAGTTGTAAACTCACTTTCTGTGTAGAACGAAAGACACCTGTAACTTTATCATTTTACACTGAAGTACTCTTCATTTGTTTAATCAAGGTTAAAGGTCATTTCATTTCCAAGAACTCCCACTTCATTATCACTGTAAATTAAATTCATGAATAAGATATTGAAAGTCACCATGGAATATATTATTCTCAAGCCAGGAATTGAGTTTCCATTTCCAAGTATTCCCATGGTGAAAGCTAATTAGAGAATGGCTTGCTAGAGTTGGAAAATAGTTTTTTAAGGTATTTTATAGTGTATTTTAATGAAAATGAAATGGGGTTTAAATTTTTTTTTATGTATTCTGGATTTTCAACACTACCTCGATATATATGTGCCATATGCACAATCATATTAATGAAGGTGTGATTATGGTGTGTGGTTTCTACAATGCAACTGCATAAATAGCTGCATTCAGTAGATGGAGGGAAAGGAAATAAAAGATAAGAGAATGTAAGGATCTCATAATGACATCCTCCTATTAGCTGTTGTTTTTATTCAGCTACTGTTTGAAGTAATTAAAATGTCTTTCTTCTATTGAACTTACAGTCTGAGACTGAAGTGATAAACATCTCTGACAAAATAAAAAGTATTTCCTGTTTGGCATTTTAAATAACAGACATTATCATTGTTGGCTATTATAATTCTTATGATGTTCAATATTTGTACAGCAGAACCCAATCTGCAGCATATTCCCGCATATTCTCCATACACACAAACATTCACATTTGGCAGCAACACTCTTCCGTTGCTAAATAAGATGTTGAGGAGGCACGAAAGTTTTTTGGTTTTTTTAAGTCTCATGTTCCAGATGGTTTGTTTCATCCCTCATTTTCTCCTCCTCCACCCCCATCATGGTCTCTCCTCTCATCCTTCACTTGTTTTTCTCTTGCTCTGCTCTCATCCCTGTCCCTTGCATCCTTCATTGTCCCCAAAGATTCCTTTTACTCCTTATTCCCATTTTCTTTTTGCTTCAAAATGGCAAAATGGCTGGTGTGAAATTTGATGGATGACCTTAAAATCATATGACAAGTTTCAATGAACAGCATGACACCGACACAGTAGCTTGAAAGTGAAAACTGTAGATTGTAAAATATGTATATTTTGGTTTAAGCTTAAGTTGTGAGGACACTTCTCTCCTCATCTATGATGAGCTCATTCAATTTAAATGTTCAGAGTTGGGGCTTCTTCTCTTCTTTATACACAAGCACAATATAAACTGAAATGCCCTTTTTTAAATCTAATTTGGAAGTCTGTCTTGAAGATATCATAGCTAGCAGGAAGCAAAAGTAAATTTTGGCCTTGAGCCCCAGCAGGTTAATCTGGCAATGTGGAGAAAGGTGTAGTGTAAGAGGTGTGGAGAGAATTGGAGAGATGGAAAGCCAGACAGTAACAGATGGAGATGGGTAAGGAGTGTGAGAGAGAACTTGGAAGGAACCGGGCTTCCTGTGACCTCGAGGCTTCTTGGCCAGTCAAGAAGACTTAGTTAGTTAGATGTCACAGCTGGTATTTTAAAATGCCTCAATTGGAATTGCAGTTGGTTAATGAAAGTTTGCGTCTTTAGCATTAATATTAATGCAGGGTACAAAAGAAATGAAGATGAAGGTGAGAAAAACAACATGGAGGAATTTTGGTTCCTTGCCCATTGGGATTATTTGGCTGTCAACCCTTTGTCATCCAATACCTCCATTACTTCATGTTCCTACTGCATTGGGAGTGCTTGTTTGGAGATTGGGTGGGCTGACGATAATATGCCATTTGCTTTTATCTGTGGCTTCTTCGAGCATCTTGAAGGGACAAGAATAAAGTAAGAAAAGTCAGGAAGGAAGGTTCCATTAGTAACTGATCCCACTATATTGATCATTTTGCTGTCAGATCCATCTGTCTCTATTACCGTAATTTCCGCACTATAAGCTGCTACTTTTTTCACATGCCGTCATGCCGCCAATACATTTAGGCTCGTCACACCAGACCAATGTAATTACCGAACAGGTCACAGTGGACCAATGAAACCGTTCGAATCACCGTAAATCAAACGCACTCACACTAAATTCTTCAGATCAGTCATTTTGCACGTCAATTCAGAGGATGCGGCTTATATACAGGTGCACTCAGTAGTCCGGAAATTACGGTACCTCGCATCAGTCTGGCAAACCCAAGAACCATTTTGCTTTGTCCTTATCCTAACATTAGAAGGCAATGTCTACTGGGCCTGTGAAGGCCCAAACACACCGAGCTTACCTCAAAGAATGTAGCCCTGACAAAGGATGACTGATGAAACTCTTTTGTGTCGCCTTACGTCACCTCAATTCTTCTGTTCAAACTTTCATCAAAAGAAAAAAGACTGTAGCCGATGGCTAGCTGACGGCTGACATGCACAACAGCAAATGTTTTTGTCCATATATGGTAATAATGACAAACTGCTAGGATTGGTCAAGTGTCTTTTTATATATGTTGTATTATGACATAATAAAAGTCATGTCTGACATCATTTATATATCAGACTAATGACACGTAATGATACAGTTGGCAACTTTGCAGTTAAAGGTGCTTAAGCTAATGTTACTGTTAGCGTCACAGACTGACAGGGCAAGCTACTTCACACCTCTGAAAACTGATGAGATGATGAGCTCAGACCACAATATCAAGTGCCTCAAAGTTTAACTGGGAGATTCTGACAAATCTCTCTGCCAGCTTTCTGTCTGTCACTCTCAACAACTGCTAAAGCCAAAAGTTACCTTGTCGGAATCGGAGAGTTCTCTTTCATTGATTGCCTGAATCGGCCCTGAATCAGCCCTGAATCAGCATGCTCAATTGACCAAAGAAAAGGGCAAGCTAGCATCAAAGGTGCTGAACATGCTGAAAAACCTCTGGGCAATGGTCAGGCACAGCCTCAACGATGGCCCAACGACTGCTAACAGTCGGTCCCTAATAAGGAATGGGACAGCTTTTTGAGGAGTGTTTTCTTGGAGATTTGTTGTGCTGCAGCTCATGCTATTTTGCAGATCCTCTTTTTTCCCCACAGAACCTTACAGTACCATAAAGGAGAAGAGGTGGGGTAAAAGGGACAGGAGAGTTGAGAAAAAAAGAGAATGGTGGAGATTAACTAGGAAAGGTGCGACAGGAGAGAGGGAAGGAGGAGAGAAGCAGAAATTAGAGACAAGATAGAAGGTCAGAAGCTGCAAGTGCGGAGGAGGGTGAGATGGAGTAGGGGGGAGCAATCGAACAGTGTTTCTAGGTTAGATTTAAGATTGGATAATTAAAGAGGACACGCAGAGGGAAAATGATGATAGACATGGATAAAATAAAAAAAGGCAGAGGAATGAGGCACGAGAAGAGAGATGTTTAGAGAGAATGAGATGGAGGCAGAAATAGTGGGGGTGGTGGGGGTGATTTATGGAGTGAGAGGGACAGTTCTATTACAGCGTTGTGACGGTCAGCGGTAATGGGCAGTAATAATAAGTTGGAGACAGCTTTATGGACTTAGAGTTAGGAGGGCACTCAGCACAGCCACAGGGGGTCTGCTGAAGGATGTGGCACGCGGACACACACGCACTCCCACACACATAATAGTCAACAAAACAAACACACACACTAATGAGGATCTAGAGAGATGCCTATAGGGACAGTTCAGTGTACAGAGCAAAGTGTCTCAATCTGTTGCCTTTTTAAATTAAAGCATCAATTCACCCAAATCACACCAAAGACATCTTACTGTTAGCTGTGTTTAGCCATGCAGATAGTTTTGGTGTTATGTCTCAAGGTGTTAGGAGATATTTGTCTCCGAAACGTCTGGTGGCACCCTAACATAATGTGAGCAAATGGACGTTTGTTCATGTTGCGCAAACCTTAGAAACATTCTTTTTTAAGTAACAATATCCTGCTTACACTGCTGCTGTCAACAATTTCTATAGGAGCTGTCCACAGCAAACATTATTGCCTTAGTGCATTATTCTGAGAAACTGGGATATTATTTTAAGGAAAGAAAAAGAAATCTCAGAAACCGATATCTGATTCTTCAGCGGGAAAATCCGATAGTATCTGTATGGCTAGATACCACTAGGGATAAGTAGAAAAATGCCTTTTTCTTCGAATTCGGGTGAACTGACCCTTTAAGAAGAAGTCGTGTGAATCGTATTACAGTGAGGTAGATGCAGTGATCAATATCAGGTGGATAAAAACAAATGGATGGTGAATTGCTTTACAAGAATGAGGCAAAGCAGATAGTTCTATTGTATGCCTCTACCAAACCAGTATTTTATACTTAAGATGTATAATTTCTAGCCCCAACATCCTGTTTTAAAAGACAATACATCACATCAAGGATTTTATGTCATGGAACATAGAGGAGTGAAACCCCTGCTAAGTTTAATAGAAGTGTGTGTGTGTTTCTGTGTTCATTTCATAGGGTATTCACTTGCATGAATGGATCATGTTAAATTATAGTTTGATGACTTCGTTTAAAGATTTGCACGTGTCATGTCCAATTTACATTAGTAATTAAACACTGGTTATACAGTAACGTTGCACAGTAGTAGGACTTCCAGTGGCAACAATGGCAAACACGCTTTATACAGAAATACTGAACCCATTTGGTTCCAGGCAAAACTGGAGAAGATCGTCGGGTAAACTCTCTGCTGGGCTACCAATAATGATTGATGTGTGTGTGTATGATTGTGTGTGTTTGTGTGGGTTAAGCTTTGTAAAGCGCAGAACAGGCTGGTGGATCTGTGTGATCTACGTAAGAGGCTTAATGTCTGCACTGTGACTGACTGGGCTGGAGTCTGTGAGAGATGGGGACTCACACAAGTACACACATCTCTCTGTGCACCTAAAGTATACTTGAGGACCCTCATTAACCTAATGCTTTGACTATTACCCCAACCTTAACTTAAGCTATGTTTAACTCTTAAACTAAGTGTTAACCCTAAAACAACCCTTTGAATAATTAAAGTTGGTTGAAATGTCCTCAGTTCCCAAAACATTTCACAGAGAACTTATTCTCACTCTCAGCTTCTAAATCTCAAGCTTGTCCTCTCAAAGATACACAAATGGTCACATGAAATGTTCAGAAACTTAGTGGTAATAACCAGAAAACAAAAGAGTAAAGCAGGGAGGAGTGTGTGTGTGGGTGGGGGGGGGGGGGG
>JAVQJL010062061.1:0-20913 GCA_036024295.1 Nannoperca obscura | reverse complement strand
TGTTTCTGTGTGTGTGTGTGTGTGTGTGTGTGTGTGTGTGTGTGTGTGTGTGTGTGTGTGTGTGTGTGTGTGTGTGTGTGTGTGTGTGTGTGTGTGTGAGGCGAGTCGCCATGTTTTGGGGAGATAAGAATGGGAATTGTTAATGTTTTTTGTTGTTGTTCTTTTTAAGCACTCATTGATTTGATTCAGCTATCGCGTGTAACATGAATTTTAAATATCGTCCCATTGTGCGTGGGATTTTCTTTTGGGGGGGGGGTCCATACACTCCTTTTAGGGGTTTCCTCTTCTTTTATCACCTGCTAAGCATATTTTATCTTAGCTTTTCTTCCCGCGATGACATGGATTATATGTGGGAATATTAACTAGCATGCTGAGAGCCTCGCAGTTATCATTAATGTGGCCCCGAAGGCAAATGGATGTAGACCAAATGGAGTGTTTTACAGTGACTTGCGGGATTAATGAGTAATATCTGCTCCTGGGTCACACTGGGTTCACTGACAAGTTCCACTGCGAGATCGAGAATTGTCTCTGCTCCGTGTCGATATTATGTAATAACAAAGATATTAATGAATCATCTCCCGTGTAGACTTTCTCCATTCAGCCTCACTCTCCTTTTGTCCTGTCTCTCTCAGTCCCCAAATGTGTGTTTGCACATGCCATAATTCAGAGTGCACGAAAACAAGGTTGATTTAAGTATTCCAGTGATTTAATTGTCATGGACCATCTAAAAAGCTTGTTGTCGAGTAAACTACAGCCTGGGACCTTTTCAAAAGTGAATACTGGCAGGTTTTAAGTGGTTTATAATCTGAGGGACCACACTATCAGTTTGAGACCCAGAAATACAGTGTATAAATATGTTTTAATTAGTCCCAGGGTGTGAAAGTACACGTTAGTTGAGTTGCTGCCCTCACAAGATTAGAAAAAGTATTGCTGTATTTTAATGAGGCAGGTATTCTGACTCAGGTTTGTGGGCTGTTGGAAAGTGAACATCTGTTAGAGGTTAGAGGATGCTCAGTCGATGACTCAGATCTACAGAGATAAACCACTTAAAGATCAAGTCCCATCAACTCTGGCATTACAGTTTATTGGAGCTAATGGGGTGTGTTGTTGCAGAGACTTGGTCTCACTGAGTTGTTGAGTTCATACTTGAGAACTTAAGTGAGGATCCGTGGAAAATATATAGCAAAGTAAGTGCATGCAGTAGGTCAATATCATCAATCAAGGACAGAAAAAGGAAAGACTGGTTTCTCTTCCTTCTTTGTCTCTGTTTGTCTTTCTTTCTGTCTATAAAAGTCATGCTTACAGTAATATTAAATTAAAGGTTATGTGCTTCAAAGACATTTTATTCAAAGATTGTCAGCATGTGTTTGAGTCTGATTGTGTGTCAACGTGTGTAACAGTAACAATATTAGTAGATCAAATATTAAGCATTTAGAATATTTAAAAAGTTACGTGACTAAGTCAAATGTGACTCCGTTTGAAATAGGAGAAGCGATTTCTACGCCAGTCACAGTTGTAGTTGTTATTGGTCTTCTCCATCTTGAATGAGACGTTTTTGAAATCTCATTATGTCTCACTGGTTAAATAAATGAACTCACGGTCTCTGTCAGTCAAACAGATGGAGGAGGACAGTGGAGATGCTGCGTTAGAAGAGGCAGCGTGATGACGATTTACCGAAGGATGAGTGTTCTTGTATAGTTGACAAGGATGATGAGGACGGTGGTGATGATAAGGCCTGAACTGATTGAGGCATCTGGGTCATTTGAGCTTGAGGCATGGGTGTCTACTGTAGGGGCCACATGTATTTCCACTCCGTGTGTGTATTTAGTATTGATTACAGCTCGCATGACTTGTATAATATGTGTGTATTCAATGTGTTTGTTGATGACTCATGACTGTGAAAGTATTCTCTGTGTGTGTGTGTGTGTGTGTGTGTGTGTGTGTGTGTGTGTGTATGTGTGTGTCTGTGTGTGCGTTGAGATATCAGTCCATCTGTTGTCCTTAATCAGGGGAAGAGCAGATGAGTTCCGTCACCTGGAGACTGGCTCAGGGAGGTCCAATTAAACACACACAGACACACACACACAAACGCACCACTGGCTCAACACACACAATACACAACCACCTCCACAACAACTGTCAGTCTACTGAAATAACCTACAACATTAACAACATAGTTCATCATCATTAGAGGCCATCTGAACACACACACACACACACACTCACACACACTCACAGCCTAACAGCTAATTGCGGAGACCTGATTCACACGCATGCATTATTCGTTGTTATATGTTCTGATTTTGACACAAAAAAGGACATTCAGTGTTTTTTCATCCCTGACATCTGGCATTGACAAAATTAGATCTGCTGTATGTTTCACCAGCAAAGAGCTAAAGTGACAGCGAGTCACTCACTGTGTCTCTATCAGATTGAGGAAGTGAGAGTAATTTCTAAAGATGGAAGGAACAATATTTCACTGCAGCACACACGAGTGTGAATTGCAGCCAAAAGTGGGAAGCTCTGGGTGTTTTCTTGTTGGTGTCATCCTCACACTTTGCTAACAGCACCTCACTTTATTTTTGGGACAAACGGGAGGATTTTTATTTTGTCAGAAGGCTTTGTGCAGTGAATCTCAACCCAAAAAGAATTGTAATACTAATACAGATTTGTTTTTTAATCTGGTCAGTTTGTTAATGCTTACTTTGAATAATACAGGCAACATATCTTTGATATGCTTTGATACAAACACACAGGCATTTTGCTTTTTGCTTGATGTCAACTGCAAATATAGTATGCAGTTGACATCATTATTTTTATTTAGTAACTAAATAAATAATTCTAAATTAATATCTATACTAGAGTAAGGATTGAAGCAGGTCACTCCTACTTTGTCCATCCTCATGGAACTGAGCTCTTAAAGCTACACTGTATACATTATATATAACAAAGTTGACAGAGACTGTGGAGCAAAATGTCAGTTAAAAGACTTTCAGCTCTTCCTACAAAATACTTTCAGTGTCTGAATGAACATAGGAGAAATTGTTGCAAAAAGCTTTGCATTTAATCTACAGATAAAGTGTAAGATACATATAAACAATAACCTGAGCTGTTATAAAGGATGGCAGGCTGTTGCATACAACATTCCATACAAAGATAAATTAAGTTATATTGAATTGAATTAAGGACGCAACACCTCCCTGCAAGGATTCAGAATGTTTCACAGATTAAAACGAGTTTACACTTAAGCAGGACTCATAAAAGTCCTGAAAAAAATGCAAAATAAATCATGTAACTTTTCAGTTGGCTAAAGATTGAACATGAGAGGAGATTGCTTATATATAAAAAGGGGTCCTTCTTTTGTTGCTCCTCATGAATGTTCTTTCATATTTGTTCCTTTTATAGGTTTTTTTCAGGGAGTTCTTACATATTATAGGGTTGAGGGTGTTGTGTGCAGTTCAGATTATAAAGAACTTTGAGGCAAAGTTATACATTTTGTTCTATTTAAATGAAAGTGACTTTACTTGGCAACGTGTGTATAATGTAACATGTAACATTGAGAGGAATGTGCTCTTTGTGTGGGTGTGTCTGTGCATGCATGTCAGATGCTGCTCTGAGGTTAGCTGTGAAAGATGTCCTGCTTGGTTTAATTGATGACGTGCCACGTTGAAGGCCGACACATGTGTTGTACATCGAACCACGGCGCCGCTGCCCAGCTGGTCTTTGTGCGTGTGTGTAGGTGGATGTGGGTGTGTATGTGGTGCATGTGACAAGCAGGCAGGCAGCTGCTGCCTTATACCCCAATATGAACGCATGCACTACACCCACACGCACACAAACAGTTCATTGGATTAACACATAGTGCTTTTATAGTTATGACTCATTCATATCCGACCCTTAACAACACATACAGCCGGTTCTACACATGTTCTGATTTAAAAGACTCATATTCAGCATCACAAAAAAAATCCAAAATGCAGAAACATAGGTCCCAAAACAAATTATTGAGTGCTATAATTAACGTAACTGTTCCTGTTGTTGTTTCTGAATAATTCAAGGCCACATGATAGGTTTGTTTCTGGCACAAAAGGTCATAACAGTTTCTTTCTCACCCCTCTTTTTCTCTCTCCAGGGTGAGTACACGTGAGCAAATGCAGGTGGTTTTGGTGCTGTGGCAATGAGATTGCCCCTCTTACTTAAAGCAAAATATTTCATAAAGGAGCATCAAAAGTCAAAATATATTCTGTCTCTTTCCCTCTGTCTGTCTCTGTCTCTCTTTGCCTCTCATTTCGTCTTTTCTGAAGGTGAGCCTTGTTCTGTTCTGTCCTAAAGCTGTTCTGTCGCAGTAACGCTAAATATTGCTGAGCAGCTCTTCTCATCAGGCGCACACACACACACACACACACACACAAAGACACACGCACACATACACACACACACACATGCACACTTGCAGACACACGCAGAAGTGCTGGGCTAGGGGAGAAATGTGGCCTGTTTCTTTGCAGTTTTTGATGACTCCCGCTGTACTGGTGAAACAGAATGCAGCGTACATTAGCACAGGATAGAGTGTCCCAAAACAGAGGAGAGGAGAGGAGAGGAGAGGAGGAGATGAGGTGAGAGGAGAGGAGAAGAGGAGGGGAGAGGAGAGGAGAGGAGGAGATGAGGAGAGGAGAGGAGATACAAAATACAAGCTGCAGCTGCCTTTACATCAGGAAGATTTCATTTTAAGTTTTTTTATTGACAGTTTCAAGAAGATTTTAAAAAATCTACTGTAGGTAAAACATCAGTAATCGTTGTTGATATAAACAATCTCCACCCAAGGTCCACTTACTCGCTTGCTCCCGAGCTTTCAACCGTATCACACCGCCTTCATTAGCAGATGAAGATTGCGCAGTTGTCATAGAAGTGTAGGAGGTGTTCAAACTTTTCATTATTCTGAGTGCTGGTACCTCTTGTTCGTGTCGGCTTAAAGGTTGAGTTATTAACAACGTCCACTTGAGCACTTGTTCTGGATCTTTTGGCTCTATCAAGTGGTCTTCAATGATGAAAACCTTTTCAGTTGTTGTGTGAGTGACTGTCACACTCATGTTTCTATATCAAGTACACATAAATCAGTAGATTAAATGAAATTGAAAAATATAAGTATTGTTATTATTATTATTATTATTATTATTATTATTATTAGATAATAATTAGAAGCCTGTCGATCAGTTTTCATACAAATGTATTCTTTCAAACACCACATAGTATAAATTGTAATTGCTGTTGTCAATTGACCAAGAGAAAACCAAAGCAATGCTTCATTAGTTAAATTAATTGGAAGAAATATTGGATTGATGTGCTCTTGATGAAGTGATGAGCTCCAGTTCAGAATGTGTAATGCAGTTGTATAATGTGCATAATGGATTTCAACAGAGGATTTTGCAGTCTGCAAAGTAGGGTGAAGATTAACGCCGCTGGCATTTATCTCTGTTGTAGGAGATGAACATCACATATATTCACACTATGCAAACAAACAACCCTTGTGCACATTCAAACTGCTGGCCTGATTGCAAAAGCACTGATGTAGCCGTTCCGTCTTTCTCTGTGTGTTTCCCTAAACTCTCTCTGACCCACAACGCCATTGCAAGGGATATTTCTCTTCCCTTCTCTATCCTGGGGTAATTGTATGAATCAGGAGGGATTGCATTTACCCAGACAGCTGAGTGGCGAGCTGGCAGGGTAATAAATGGCCTGATAACCAGCACTAGTCTGATCCCTCTCAACACAGAAATAAGAACAAAAAAATCATTACCTGCTTCAGACAGGCCTATCCTGCGATGTCGCATGTGATAAAGAGAGACATATTTCGGAAAACATAGAGAGGGGAAGGGGTGGGATGAAAGCAAGTAAGGAAAAATGAAAGAATGGACGAGAGACAGAGAAATAACCTAAGTAAAAGGGTTCCAGGTAACATTTTTATTTGTTTTACAGAATGGGCCATTTATTCAGTGATTTTGAAGCGGAATGATGGTAGATAAAGTCAGAAGAAACAATGAATTGAAATGCTATCAGTGAAGTAGTGATGTGTGTTGTCTCCATCCAAAATCTCTAACAAAGGTCAAATGCTTGAGAAAGGTCAGAAGAAAATACATTTGAGTTATTTTACCCGAGTCATTGAACGATGTAGAATTGAATTTGTATTGTCTTTGTTTTCTGTCCCTTCTGACTCTCCGTGTACCTTTTTAAATGGCAAGATCAAGCATATCGAGCAAATTATACCAACACACACACAAACAAGCTCTCAGCAGTGTTTGCAAATGCAAGCTTTGGCTTTGAAACTGACATTATTTATTTAGCGCTCATTCATGTACAGTACAAATGCATTCACTGCAGCATCAGGTTCATGTTTTTTCTGGCACATCCATCATCACCTCAGGATTAATTAGGGGTAAAACTAGCTTTAGTGAATTAAACACACCCTGTACTGAAAGCTGCTATAATCAGTATTGTTGTATATTAACAATGGATAAAATTGCTTTTTTATATCTCAAAGTGATGAACTAACAGAAAAGTATCACATGACTTTGCAGTTTGCCTCTGCTCTTCTAAGCATTTCAGCATCTTTCAGCTCTTTGTTTTGTTTTTTGTTTGTGCCTGCAACTTTACTGTTGGACTCGCTCACTGCTCGGAGTTAGTTAAAACATAGTTTGCAACTAGCTGGTGAACCAGATATTTCCCTCAGGAGTTGGTTGAGACCAAAACAGAGGTAAAAGGAGAGTGAAACGACTTCAAATGAATGCTAATGTTGCTCCATATTTGCTGGGCGTATAAATAGGAGACTGTCCCCCCAAGAAGAATGATAGTATCTGTCATTTAAGCAAGTTCCCTAAAATTATGTACATTTACAATCAAGTGACAAAGCCAAGTAGTCATTTTAGCCAACCTATGCTCTTTCCCTAAACCCATCCAAGTCATTTTTGTTCCAAAACCTAACCAAATCTTAACCATAGCGTTGTCTTAACAAGTACTTTTCAACAGATGTGTGAGAGCTTATGAAGAAACATTAGATCAGAAAATACACATGTGTTGTTCAAGAGGACATATTTTGGCATTTAATTAGGAGGAGTTGTGGGTAAATAAGCAACTGTTTGCTAGTACATTTGCAATATGAACTTAAAATGAATAATTTGTCAGTGTCTTTAGCTTGTTTTCACTGCCTCAAAGTGGCCAACTAAATCTTTTATTATGCAGGTTTAACTACTAACAAAGAAGCATGAATCCTACCACTTGTTAAAATATTGTTTGACAATTTCTACTCAATGCTCTAGACAGTAACCTATTCACAGCCCTCAGTGCTGTTTGGTAACGTGGATCAGGTAAATGTTTCTGTTGAAAATCAGAAAAGACAACAGCATTGTGCAGAAATATCCCCAGTGTATTCAGTGGCTCAGTGCTCTTCCTCCTCTCCGTCTTCCTCCTCCTCCTCTTTGAATATTTCCAATATTATCAGAGGTTTCATTCTTTCTGTTGTGTCTAGATTTCTTTTTTTTCATCTCACCCACAAGTAATCTGTCTCTCCGACACACACAGTCACTCATACAAACGTGTTTACACACAAGTACATGCTCATATGATTACAGATACACATAACTGCCCCGCAGGGCACATGCATGACACAAATTCATGCTCAGAGACACACATATACACATATGTATGTATCCCTGAGGCGGTGCTGTAGCATCAGTAGCTGCCTCAGGGACACAGGCAGGACAACACATTACTATTCTAACACTATTCTGTTCAAATGTTCTAATGTTTTGTCAATACTGCTAAATCAACTTTATATGCCTCCAGAGGGCAAACAGTTTAAAAACACACTTATGTTATAATGAAAGGAAATGACCTTTGAATGAACCCATTACATTATTCTATTTTTTTTATTCTCATATAATGTGGTTTTTTTTGAATAAGTGTAAAGTCTTTTCTCATTTTGGGATGTTGTCTCTGCTTTATGAAACCGTACAGACAGAATAGCTTTTGCCTGATCCCTCTGAGGCACCACAACGTCCTGTGTCGCCGCCCATATTAAACTTGACAGCCAATTTGATTCAAGTTTCACAACACAAAAACATGATGTATATTCGCATAAAGTATGTACAGCCTCAGGAATGGTGTGAAAATATTTCTTGACAGGAAAGATGTGAAGGAAAAAATACATTTACATAAAAGGGGTGCAGAAAGCTACGTGAAGGTGAACTGTAAAGGTGAGTGTTGAGTGAGGGCTTGACTGTTTCTAATTCTGGGACACAGGCAGCGAGCGAGCTTTGTCTCCAGGGTTTCCCCAAGTGTTTGGAGAGCGTTATGTGAAAATGTCGCCGCTATTGTGCATTTTGTGTGGCAGTGACCTTTTATGGATCGCAAGGATGCATGAGCTCCACTGTGCAAAGGAACGACACTGTTGTTAGGTTTATGCAATGTAAAATACAAAGAAGCCTCTATAGGTTGTTTCATATTTTCACTCTGGAGGTCACTGTAAATAAATGGTGTTAGTATCACTGAACATCTTTCCCTCAAAGCTGTTCTTTGTAAATGTTTAAATGTCTGTAAATGTGACATTTCGCACTACATGTTTTTTATAAAAAGAAGGAAGGACAAACTATACTGGAAACAATGCGGAACATATTTGGTATCATATTGCAGAATCTATGCTACATAAGCACAGAAAATACCTCAGCTCTGTCTCAGTGGTTGTATACTAAAAAGATTCTAATGAAATCAGTAAAAGTGATTTAGTAGATCAAGAAATGAAGCAGTGCGTGATTTAGGAGGTCAGTCACACTGTAATGAAAATATAGAAGTTCAGTGGTGGGTTGGACTACTCATAATATAATGACAAATGAACCAATTTAAGAAGATGTCTGGAAACGTTCAGAATGATAATGAATGATTAGGACATGAAATCCCTCTTCTGAATTGTTTAATTGAATCAAATCACTCTCTTTTAAAAAGTTATTTGTAAACCAACCACCACTTTCTTTTGTTTTATGCCAGTCGGTGTTCTATTTATATTGTACTATTTATAGTGCTAATTATAAAATGACCATATGATCATCCATATGGCTCATTCTAATTGTGTCTCTCCTCATCTGTCATTACACAGTGGTAATAAGCTGCAGCTTTCTCTCCGTTTATACCTGTCCTCTTTCAGTCCACTGTCTCTGCTCTCAAACCTCCGAGTTAATGGAAGAATGTGAGAAACAAATAAAAATATCACCTGGACTCGTTCCACCATCCCCGCTCTGTCTCACTCCTTATCATCTGTTTGCCAACTTCTCTTTTATAACCTTACTGTTTATGCTTGTTTGTTTACTTATTTCTTTCTTTTTTCTCCTTCTCTCTGAAGATGCAGGTTTCCTGCCAAGACTTCTGTGTCCTCCATAACATCACCACGCATGGATGCCAGAAACCTGCAGAGATGAATTAAAAGTGTATTATTTACCAGTGGCCATCAGTGTCAGGGCTAACACTGCACTGACAACTGCCTGGTCCAAAATCTTTTAAAGGAAATACACTTATTTTCTTTCTTTACAAAAGTTAGAATATACGAGCTGGTTAGCTTAGCTTAGCATAAAGACTAGAAGGTCTTAAAGATCAAATAGTTAAGTTTTTCAAATGCATATGGACACTAACATTGCCATATTTTTCTACATCCCTGGACTTTGACTAATCGGCCAGAGAGTTAGCACTTTATTTAAGCAGCATTGTGACACATTACAAGCAGCCATGTTGTTTCTGCCTGTATGCTGTTTGGCTGAAACTGTGTACTGGGTGTTTTTTTTCCCTGTTGTACCAACAAAAAAAAATCCCATGTTTGTTGTAACACACTCTGATTACGCTATAATAATAATATGACACACTCATATTTGCAATGTGAATATGATTCCTGTAATGCTTTATGAGTACCACTTCAAATATAGCAGCTGCAGTTGAGGAAAACAGTAGGAATGAATGCCAGACAGAGGCTGGGTGGGCAGTTGGTTTATACTAAAATATTAGTAGTAGCAGTAAAATAACAGCCTGGCAATAAAACCGCTATATCTACCTATTTATTTATTTAGCTGTGGCCTCAGGCAACAGCGAACTGGTGCCCTGTCAGCTTCATCAACCAGTCGGAAAGGCCCTCCGTGTGCGTGCATACAGTATGTCTGATTGTTTGTAACCACAACAGAGAGAAGCAGACTTAATGCAGAGCAGAGCAATAATAATTATCCCCTACATACTCTCCCTCTCTCCATACGTTCTAACTTTGTCTCTCTCTCTCTCAGTCTCTTTTTTCTGTCCTTCCCCTCTCACTCTCTGTACCTCTCTCACTCCCCATCTGTCGCTCCCTCTCTCTTCCCTCCTTTCCCTCCACTCAGTCGGTGAAGATGGATCACTCTGTGTCTGTCAGCAGTAGTATCACAGAATGAGAATGTATTGTCTGCTGTCTCAGATAATAAATGCTGCTATCTACGCTACTGTTCCCGGCCATAATAGATGGCCCATATCTACACAGCTTCTGTTTATGAGATTATCACAGCCCTCTGCTGTCCCCCAAGCCCCCGACAGGAGAGATGGAGAAATTATTTTATCGCTAGGGGGCCCGAAAGTTATCATTTGTGAGGAATTTGTCGAGTGGGAGCTTTGTGAATTGGCAGTTACTGCCACTTCTACTGTGGCATCACACGCACAGAGTTTGAGCACAGAAGCAGGAGAGGTTAAATTGTTCTGTGATTGCTCTTTTATGCTGCTTGAATCCGTGATGTGTTATTGAGAGAGGCCACCTGAAGGAGGGAGAAAAAGATTAGCATCAAACCAAACCCTCTCCCCTCGTCTTCACGGTACATCACCATTTATCATTTTTTATCTTTTTTTTGATTTCTCTGAGCATGTACTTAGTTCCTGCAAGTAATCACATATAGATCTCACACTGTGGGGTTTACACACTTACAAAGACCTTAGTGCTGAGCGTATTATTAAGATGTCTGGAGCTGTTTCCATCCCGCTTTCCTAGCTGCTCATTCAAATCAGTGCAGGCCATGTGATACATAAAGGTTTGGGCAGCAGAGAAAATCAGTCACAGTCACTGGTCACGTTGGACAGGGTTGCAAGTCATTAGAGAGTGTGTGTGTCTGTGTGTGTGAGAGACATTCATTACTGCTGGTCACTGAGGGAGTCTTGACCACCTGACCCCGGCCTGACCTCTCTGTCTGGCTCCGGCTGCAGAGCAGAGGGTCTTACTGGCTCAAGCTGCGGACTGATGGCTCTCCTCTCCTCTCTTGGCTAAAAGCCTCGACCCGTGCTTGTCCACAACAGGACAGAGCAGGAGGAGCCAACACTTGGTGCATGTGGGGGCCTGTGATATACATTTTATTTTCAAAAATTTTTTATTTGTATGTGTTAAAATTAAGTCTTAAAGTTCAGTAGGTTGGTGTAAAATGCCCCTATTTCTATTAGCCAGCATATTTGACCTTATGCCACAATACAATACACACACAGTGTGATTTAATGTAGATAATTGACAAAGTAAATGGATGTTCTGATTGGGAGCTTATGAGAGTTTTGGGTAAAAGCACTGACCAATCATTCATACTTGTCCAATGGTATGACCAAAAGCTCTAATTGGCCCAAAATCCGAACAAGGGCTTTAATTGGCTGTTGGCCCTGTCCATATGAGCAGAAGGGACAGTTGGCCCTAAGCCCTAACGCCTGCTTTGCCTGCTCTGCTGCACATGGCTATTCATCTGAAGTGCAGTAGAGTTTTACTTGAATATCAACTTCACACAGAGCACAAATCCAATTTAAAAATAAAAGAAAGAATTTGCACATGGTACAATACATAACATGGCTAATTTTAGTCCAAAACTACAAGACAGGGGAGACCATCACTAATTATGTCATCATTAGAAAAGTGTGAGTTAGGAAAATGACTTCTGCACTCTTTAAGATGTATCAGGAACAGCGTTGTTTCTATTGTTCACCCATTTATAATATGATATTGCATAGCACAGCCAGGGAGATAAACTTTTTTTTTTAATACAACTGCCATGTTTAATGTTTTAATACTCATAAAATATAATCTCCTTATATTAAGAGGATTAATTGAATACAACAAAACTATTATTGAAATGAGTGTGAAGTTTTATATTTTCTGACACTGGACTCAATTGTACTGAATTGGTTTAAGGCCCAAAACAACTTTAAAAAGAGAGGGCTGTTGACATAAACAGGTTTACAGAAGGCTACATGTATGCACTGACAGTGTTAATGTTTACAGGCACACTGTACTGTATATGGTAAAGAAAATTGCTGCATACACTTTGTCAGGTTGCAGACGTAGTTAGCAACTGCAGAGTTATTTGGATAGCTACAGAACTAGCTGTCTCCCATATCAAACGCTCCAGATGGAGACGCCATATGTAGAGGAAGGAGTTCTTCTTGGTATTTATGATCTGTTGTCCAGTCAAAAGCTTTAGTAAATTTACTTACAAGGGGAAGTCCATCATAATCACACTCGTGTCTTTTCCTTGACATCCATTTGGTTCCCTCATAAAAGGTCGTCAGCTGCAGATGAAGTGTTTGTTTTCACTTACATCCTAAGATCAGTCATTCATTCTTATAGCTTATTTGCCAACTATTTGCATCAATCAGAGGACAAACTGAAACTCTCAAATAAAAAAGTCCCAAATTCTCCGTATCTTCAGCCAAAGAAATGTATCACATGTATCTCTTGCAGTGGAGCGATACATATGAGGCAATACAAAATGCATAGCTGACCCTAAAGCTACTCAGTCAGTAGTTTGTGTGTCTGCTGATTATTTGTTTTTGTTGTGTTTGGTAATTTGTTAATGTTTGGTGTCTACATATCAGGCTTAAATATGCATAACATTTCTGCCTTTTAAAAGGAATACATTTTAATTTTTTTCCTCTAAGTGATCTTCACTTCCTCATTGTTTAAAGTCCACAGAGGTCAAAGTTTTCAGTTATGAGGATGAGTGGAGATTTCCTGACGCTTTTAAGCTCATCGTTTGAAGAGGGAATGTTGTGCTGATAAGGTCCAGAAAATATAGCTCCACCGTTGCCCGTCTCATGCTTTCTAGAATGAAAATGTCCCTGTTCTCGCTATCTTAAGGATTTGAAGACCTTGAGAAACGTCAGACCAGGCCAAGTTCAAAGCCTCTACATCCTCATCTACTTTATGTGTTTGTTTACATTTCAGAAAACACAACATGTCTTCGACACATGGCCATTGAGCTCTGCTCAGTTGTCGTATGTTTTGACTGCATGTGTAGTAATCAGCTAGTGTTTGAGGGGAACATCCATCTAACTGTCACACTATAGTCCAGAGGGAGAGGCAGGCTAACACTGGGACTACACACACATTTACACACACACACACACACACACACACCTCATCTCTGCCTGGCAGACCATTGGTTACTCATTAGATACAGAGGGTAAGAGACAGACTGGGGACACCGAGCAGCAATGCTAATGCTCTTTGATTTATGTCTCCTCTTTCGTTTCTCAGCAGTTGTAAAATCTGTTATTCTCTTTTATCTGTCACTTTATAATTTTTACATTCTGCATGTTTGATTTTACAGTATTGAAACTTAGTATCAAAGACAACATATTTGTTGTCACTGGCAAACTAAATCTCTGGTACCACTTTATGTCAAGTTTCTATCACATTTATTCCCCCAAACAAGAACTTTACAACAGTAATGGCACCCTTACCACTGACTCAATCCATAGCCCAAAAAACAATCAGTAATTGGTTGACCTTTTCAGTTCACCTGATTTTATTAAAGCACAAATTAAAAGTCAAATTAGAATCTGGGAGCGTGCCAACTAATAGATCCCTGAAATACAAAGATTTAATTCTGTGTGTATTATGTCGCACTACTCAGTCAACTCTAAACTAAAGTTGAGTTGATGAGGAGAGGAAAATTATGTTTTGGAAGTCTGCTACATGCACAGACCTGTCCTGAGTTGTCTGCTCTAAAACAGGATGAAAAACATGGGATATCTTTATTTTACTTGACCTTTGTACATCAGAGTGGCACTGTTTGTTCTCTTTTTGAATGATGAAAACAAAACACATACCTCACATGCTATATGCTACAGGTCATCAGATGAAATTTAGTAATGGGACAAAAAATATGGCTGCTTAAATATACATTTAAGGCTTTTCCAGTAAGCACAAAAACAGATCCGAACCATGGAATCCTGCACATCATGTCTCCACTTCTCATCTTTGTGTTTCCTTCAGCCATGACATCTCCTCCTTTTCACTTACTGCAGTGGGCCCATCTGCCTGCCTCATAAATCCTCCAACATGTCACCACATTCTGTCTCCAGTTTACTGTCTTAGCCTGCCTCAGGCCTGACAGGCTAAACTGACATAGTGGGCGGTGAGTCTGTCTTATTTATTGTTTCCTTAAGAAACAAGATTTCTAATCAAAAAAAAAACAAGCACGCAACTACACACACCTTGTGTTAACTGTAACCGGTTCACATCATCAAGTTGAATGAGGGCTACAGTTGCGTCATCTCTGTATTCTTAGGATGTTTTATAAGAAAATCGCTACTGAATGAAGAGGCTGGTTGAATTTCATTTGAACTTGATTTGCATAAAGGGACAGGTTTACACAAGATGCCAACACCATATAACAAACACAACTAGCTAACCACAGCACTTGTAGTCTTGGAACCAAAGACTTTGAAAACTGTTTAGCTAATTTTAAGCAGTCCTCATATTTTAAATAAAAGTAAAAGAAAAACTGGCATTCATGCTATAATGAAAATGAAAACCAAACCATTTTGGTTGAAATAATCCAAGTACAAACTACTGTACAGCAGAACTTGAAGGGAATGGATCGAGACTATTTCTTACTATTGCACTAACAATAAATAAACAAATGAATGGAAACTATACCAGAATACGTTTTTCTTTTAAAAAGCTTTCAAAGATTTGTGATTATGTTGCCTATGGTGCCTGGTGCTTCTGAAAGAATAAAATAAACATCAGACTGGTTTATTATTTCTCTAATGTCAGTTTCATTGTATTTAAATGAGTAGATTGCCTTCAGCAGGCTCACTGATATAATTGACAGACTACAGGGGGTCAAACACAATGGCAAGACAAACGTAGACCGTCTGCTCTGAGCTACACACACACACACACACACACACACACACACACACATGCTTACCCCATGTGGAGCTATAAGGAGGTTTGGTGAATGGAATTGTTGGGATTAACATGTAAACAATAGTGTGGAAAAGGACGCATACACACACGTAGACACACGTTCATGCAGGAGCATATGTGCGCAAACACACAACAACGCACTATCTGGCAGACACACTGAAACTCGTGTGTGTGTGTGTGTGTGTGTGTGTGTGTATTTTCAGGGAGAATAATGCAGTGGCCCTCTCATTTGAATGTAGATAAGGAAAGAAGCCCTATCTCTGTCTCTCTCACACACATACACACATATTTACAATCCGTGAATGCACAGCAAAGAGGTGAATCTGACTATGTGTGTTAATTAAGTTAAACTTCAGCTTCTTCAGTTTCTTATTTGTCTACACCTGCTAAAATGCTATCAAGACTAAATAAATGTGTCTGTTTGTGTTCATTTAATTATTCATCAATGCAACATTTCGTGTTTCTATGCCTTCTGTGACTGTATTCGCATTCTGAATGTGGATGTCTAATTAACTGGCCTTCTGCATGTGTCAGGCTCTCACCACAGTCGTCTCACTAAGTCATCATTTTGAAGCGTCTTCACACTTTACAACATGTGCAGTAGAAGCATCTGTTTCACTTCCCATCAAAACTCGACTGGTCTTTGGAGGTTACTTCCTGTATTGATTTTAAGAGGAAACATCCCAGCTGCAGCTCTTCCTTTTGAAACTGTTCCTGAACGAGTTTCTGGATTACAGTAATGACATTACTGAGTGTATTCTCGGAGAAAAGTGTGCAAGGGAAGCCCTGCCTTTAGGCTCATGAGTGGTGCTTCCTCCTGTGTCCTGGAAGATGTTCTTTCAAACATAAATCACACTTCCAAGCAGTGGTGAATTCTGAAGAGTTCCTATGATCAAGGTTATTGTCCTTGAGTGTGTATGCCGCCTCATATTGAATCGTTCTATAAACTAAGCCCTCTCTTGCCTTTGGACTTCACTAAATTAAAGGAATGCTGGCATCTCTTTCAAGACCTTAAATCTCTGTGAGTACCGCTGAGCAAACTTTCAGTGTCTGTATAGCTCCTCTGAATTTTCAGTGCTTTCTTGCTCCTGCACACACTGCCATACAGCCCCTAACTTTATGTTTGTCACTGAAGATACTGTTGTCAGAGGGCTCACAAGTGCCAGACAAGCACAACAATAGAGGCTATGACTTGACTGATTTGACTAAGGGTCTAAGGATAGAGGGTGTTATAATATACAGATTATAAAGTCATATATAGGCCTAAACAAAATTGATTTGAATTTACTGATCCTGATTGATTTATTTAAAAAATTTAATGATTTATTGTAAATGGGTGAATAGTTAGGTTTCTTTTAACCACATAACCATGTAGTTTTAGTTGTCTAAGTGTATGCACACCTTTACTACAGAAGTGACAAACCAGAAATCAGAAAAAATTATAATTCCAGTCACTTCAGCAAGTTCACCAAGATGACACATGTTTACGTTGAAGTGACAAACCCCTCTGATTTTGGTAGAGTTCTGGGAGGATGGATGGGTCAACTAAACATCATGGTTACAAAGTACTACTTTTAACCCCAACCATGATTTTTCCCTTTACCTAACCAAGTTGTTTTTGTGCCTAAATCCAAATCTTGACCATAGTGTTGTTACATCGTAACATTTTATTTTATTTTTTATAGTGGTTTGACACATTTTTTGGGACCACTGATGCCCCTATTGACGGATAGAAAAGCGCTTCGTTGTGTCTGTTCAAATTACATTTAATTTGGAGGACTTGTTGAAAATACTAATTTAAGTTGTTTTGGAAGGCTTTCAAAAACAACTTCTTTAGGTATTGGGACTTCTTCTAGCAGATGTAGCTCATTACATACAAAGTTATAAATCCACTTAGAGCCATGATACAAGCAAGAGACATACATCAGGAGTCTACTGTACGTACTTACAAGATATTAAAAACTTAAATACAACAAAAAGAGAAAGCTGGTTCTTACAAATAGCAATGTAGCAACAATAATATTGACATTTTAGAAGAAGTTTTAGTCACAAAGAAAAAGCTATTTAAAATTAACATTTGAGCAGACTTAGCAAAATCATAAAGGAAGAAAAAAGATTAAGAATATTTCTTCAGCCCAGGAAAAACTAAATTCAATAATTAATGTAAGGCAATTGTACAAAAATGGACTTTGGTTGGGGTGTTTCCGCGGTCCAGTGGTCTAAGGCATTTACTATGTAATCACAACGTCCCGGGTTTGAGACCTTTGTTGCATGTCATCGTGCTCGCTCTCTCCCCACAGTTTCATGTCTGTCTCTCAACTATCAGACAAAGGCCAAAGCAGATCAGTTGTGTGTTACAAAATAGAACAAAGTGAAAGTGCTTGTGCTTCTCGCCACCCTGAAATGAGGAATTCCTTTCTCAGCAGCACTCTTCGATATACACAGACACACATACATAGACATACACCTCCACGCATGTAACAGAGACCAGAACACAGGTGTGAGATGCAGGCTGTGATTACGGTTAGTAATGAACACATAAATCTGTGTGTGCGTGTGTGAGTGTGTGTGTGTGTGTGTGTGGTTTGCGTTGCAGCTAAAGGGGGATGTTAGAATGTGTCTGTGTGTTTTTTGGAGGACCCCCTCTGTGTCGCAACATGGTCTTGCACGCTCTCCTATAGTCCAGATGGTGTAGGTGACTCACACACACACACACACACACACATACACACCCATTCTGTCAGACAGACATATAGTGAGCAGAGGAGATGTAAATGATTACAGATTGGTGACAGGATTTGATTAATTACTCCTGATAGAGGGTGAGTGTGTGTTGATGTTCAGCAAAATGCATAACGATTCACAGTATAGAAAAGGACACACATACTCCTGCTCATGGCCAAATATTAAACAAACCTCTTCAGAGAGCTGCAGAGAGGATATACTTATTGATAATTTACTTATTGAACACTGAGCATCTGTGTGTGTGTGTGTGGGGGGGGGGGGGGGGGGGTCCGAGCAATGGGTGGAAAGAAAGAGAAAAATTTTTAGGGGAATGTAAAGAAAAATATTTTGGAAGGAGAAAGACTTAGGCGGAGGAAGAGAAAGTAGAAGAGGAGAGGACACTTTGACAACAGGACACTGTGAAGTCACTGTGGTTTGCCAAGAATAATTTACATAATTCCCCCTAACTCCCCATAAAATAAGATAATGTTTAAACATTTTTGTTTGTGTAATACAACGTGTTAATTAGTGAGCTTTAGAGGTGTCAGCAGGCTTTTTTGTCTTTGGACAGAGCAAGCCTATTTTTCCCCTGCTTCCAGTCTTTATGCTAAGCTAGGCTAATTGCCTCCTGGCTCCACTTCCAGCTTTAATGCACAGAGAGAGGTATGATGGAACTATTCCTTTACACGTAAGAAGCATGCATCCAAAAGAGAAAGCTATTATTTCCTTTCAGATTTATTGCAATAAACAGTCTCATTTCACAATTTTTCTGAAAACTGAAAGCTGAAAATACCTTGAAATTGGACTTTTACTATATTTATCTCTAAGGTTGTTAGCTGAGTAATCAGAATTGTTGTATTTTTATGATGCATTAGGCCCATCAAAGTTTTTTTTTATTCTTAGCCATACACTGGACTGTCAGGAATTAAATTAAACTCTTTTATGGCATATCGTACTGATTGATGCATAGGCATATTTATTTATTAGCAAGAGCAGACATTAGGGGACAAATGAGCATCAAATGTGGAAACTGTTTCCCTCAGTGTGCCCTGTGAAAGCAACCAACTTAGATTGAAAATGTCAAGATATCCCTTTAACAAGGCAGATGCAATCAAATAGTACACTTCCTGTTCAGCAGACCGGGCATGTGGGATTTCTGAGGCTTACTCGAAAGGTCTACTGTGCAAAGCAGGAACTCTAATCACGTCGCTCCAAAAACTTCAGCTACAACTCTCCACAATGCATTTCTCTGAAAATCCGACAAATCTGCACCAAGAAAGAATTTCGGTGTCCTCTATTTGTTGGAGTGAGTGAGTAAATGGGTCCCTTACGGCCAAGCTATGTGACCATGGAGACAATGGGGTATTTTACAACTCCCTCCAGCCATTTAGATGGCCATTTCTATAGCAGTGGCAGTCACTTTAGCCGGGGTCCCACATGGTGCTGTGGGCGGATATGGATAGACAGGGCAATTACGCTGGATTTTTCATACACACACTTCCACACATACACATAACACGTACTTACATGCACTTCTAATAGCACTGTGATTTCAAGCACCTTGGGAGGTGATCGTGAGTCTCACACACACACACACGCCTGCCCTTTGTCTCAGCAATAAGCCACTCTGTTTCAAATAACGCCGTAATCTATAGCATCATTAACAGCAGTGATAGCATATGTTACCCATGAACATCTGATATAAAAAAATGAACTAATCAGTCTGCTCTCTATCTCTTTGTCTCTCTCCCTCTTTGCCAGTTTTTCCTTTAATCGTTTAAGAATATAAGACGACAACATCAAACCCACCTCCTTAGCATCTCGACGCCTCCTCAGGAATACACAGTTTAATCTACAAGTTCATAAATCTTTATTTTACTTCCCTGGGTCATAGGAAGAAAATCTGAGATTGAGTGGTATGCCACTTAAAAATTGTGGCTAAAGATAGTTACTGTAGCTGGCAGGACTTTTCTCGGTGTGTATCTGTGGGTGGTTTAGAAGCTCCTCTGAACCCCTGCTGTTATTCTGTAAAGAACCAAACAGCCTGCAGCCCGATAATGACTCCACTGAATAGCTGCATGATTATACCTCTTTCTGCGAAATGTTTGTCTCTTTCCCCTTTTCTGCATTTTTGTCTGCATCTCTCCTCTTTGTCTATTTTGTTTTTTAGGCTGTTATTCCTATTTATTTCTCATTTTCTTTGTTGCTTCTTCACTCTGTTTTTTGTAACTCTTCTTCGTCTTCTTTATTGATAGGTCTAGAGTTCATTGCTCAGAGACTTTTGAGTGTTCTTGTTCCCTTTTCTACCAACAGCCAATGTTGTTTTTTTTAAATCTGTTATCTTTCCCCAACCTTCAACCACCTTGATGGTGATTGTTTCCCAAATTTAACTAAGTAACTTTTTAAAAACTTTTTTTATTTCTGTATTCTTTTTTGTGGATAAACAAGTGCAACACCATATATACCTTTCAAAATAGAATTGTCTGAGCTTTCATCCCCACAAGAGCAATTATTGTGCCTCGCCCCACCCTATGACTCTTTGAGTGTGACCATTCAAACAACTATAACTAATTCTGCCTTCATATATTGCTGAGACGACAAGTTGTATGATGTTGTTTGTTTTGAGTATACCCCCCGCCTTTAACACAGTTTTGGAAAGCGCTGACAGAATGTGTTGTTCTGTCAGATAAAAAAAAAAAATCATACTTTGGAAGGACATTTTATTGATTAGTTTGGAGGATTTGTTGGGTCCAGTGAGGCCAATATATTAACGTGCTAATGCGCTATCCTCAAGTTTGTATAGTAAATTCTACTCAATTTTTTAATTGGCCTGCCTGTGGCATATGAGAAAATAGCATTTCCTTTGTAAGATGACCTTGTGTGTGTATGTGTGTGTGTGTGTGTGTGTGTGTGTGTGTGTGTGTGTGTGTGTGTGTGTGTGTGTGTGTGTG
>JAVQJL010062055.1:0-14587 GCA_036024295.1 Nannoperca obscura | reverse complement strand
GTTGTATTCCCGGAACAAATGAGTCTTTAGTCTTTTCTTGAAAGTGGTCAGACAGGCTGATTGTCTGACGGATGTGGGGAGCTGATTCCACCACTGGGGGGCAAGGTAGGAGAAAAGTCTTGAGTGTGAGCGTCCAGCTCTGAGAGAGTGAACCACCAGGCGGTTCTCACATCACGTTCGCAGCACTCGTTTCGGGGGTTCTTGGGAAAGTTATGGTGTCATTTAGAGGGAGCTGGCCATTTAAATCTTGTTCTGATGCGCTAACTCGCTGGTCGAAGATATTGTGTCAGAGTTCAGAAGACTTCTATCCTTGTTTCGAGAACGGCAGTCGGATTTCTTTGGGTTGCATAGGCAGTTCAAAGTAGTATCAAAAACTGCAAAGCAGAGAGAGTGAGAAGAGCGCCGTGACTGTAGAAAAGTAAAACCTTTTCATTGTTTACAAAGAACTCGATTTAACTGTACTGTACATTTTTATGTGTAGTGACAATTTCGTTGTCTGTGTGCGTTTCTTTTTTTCTTTTTTAGCGGCGTCATACACGGACAGCTCGGACGATGAGACGTCTCCTCGGGACAAACAGCAGAAGAACTCCAAGGGCAACGGAGACTTCTGCATCAAAAACATCAAACAGGCCGACTTTGGACGTAGAGAGATCGAGATTGCAGAGCAAGGTAAACCAAAGGACTGTGACTGCAAATGTTTAACCGAACTTTCAGAAAATCCCAGCGTGCGTGAGTGCGTGTTCGGTGCCTTCTCCACACTTCCGGGCGGCCGTGTGTCATCTGCCACTGAAGTGACAATGACATCATTCCCTAATTATTTCTCCGAACATAGAGAGTGCCTCAGCTGAACCCTGCAGGCTACACACAGACACACACACACACACACACACTCACACACTGTTACTGATGATAAGTGGTTATCATCAGTAACTCCTTCAGCTGGATGAGTCCATGGATTAGTGATAAAGTATTAGAAGGATTAAATGATGGGAATTCCTTAACCATCCAGCTGATTCCTCTATCCACTTATGTGTTCATTGGAGTGTTTCCTCCTCTTTCAGAGATGCCAGCCCTGATGGCTCTGAGGAAGCGAGCCCAGGGGGAGAAACCCCTCGCCGGTGCCAAGGTGGTGGGCTGCACCCACATCACTGCCCAGACTGCTGTGAGTAGGAAACTTACAGAATGCAAAACACACACACACACACACCAAACATAGTACAGTTTTACTTCAGCAGCTACTTCTCCTCCTCAGGTGCTGATGGAGACTCTGTCAGCTTTGGGGGCTCAGTGCAGATGGGCAGCCTGCAACATCTACTCCACCCAGAATGAAGTGGCAGCTGCCCTGGCAGAGGGAGGTGAGTCTGTCTGTCCTGGGGGTTTGCGGTGTGTGTGTGTGTGTGTGTGTGTGTGTGCGTGTGTGTGACCCTTGCCCTTTTTCTTATCTCCCGTCTTAAATATTCAAACGCCGTCTCTCACGTCTCCTCCTGCAGACTCTGTATTTTTCTGTTGCTGTCTGCTATGCGTAAAATGCTTCCTGACTTCTTTCTCTAGGTTTCAGTGTATTTGCATGGAAGGGTGAGTCAGAGGACGACTTCTGGTGGTGCATCGACCGCTGTGTCAACGTGGAAGGCTGGCAACCCAACATGGTAGCACACCTACATTCTAAATAAAGCTTGGGATACATGTCTTTTCTTTTTATTTGCATTCTACAGGTCCTGTTGGTGGTACACACTTGTGCTATTTTCACCAGATGTCTAGATTTTTTTGTGCTATAACATTTGTCAGACATTTGGGACTGAAGTGCCGAAATTAGTTGTTAAACTTATTGTCTTTTCACCTATACTTTTTTCCTTCCCCCCTGTCTCTCTCCCACTCTGCTTGTCTTTTTCTCGGCTTGTCCGTCAGATCTTGGATGACGGTGGTGACCTGACTCACTGGATCTATAAAAAATACCCCAACATGTTCAAGAAGATCAAGGGCATTGTTGAAGAGAGCGTTACCGGTGTGCACAGGTGGGTCACGTGTGCAAGTCCTTGTCTTTGTCTAATTTTGGTGAAAGTAGCTTCAAATAATACCAGTTCTCTGTATTTTGACAGAAAATAATAAAGTGTGCACAAAGTCACACACTCTCGTAGAGTTTTTAGTTTCTGGTGTGGTAACATCACCATCTAGTGGTGAAAGTGTTACCAACATTAACAGTGTACTTGGATATTTTGTGTGTGTGTGTGTGTGTGTGTGTGTGTTAGAACATAATAAAACCTAGTCTGTCTTAAACAGTAAGCATAAAAAATGTTTTTGTTTTATTTTATTCTGTCACTGAGCATAGTTAAATTTTTAATGTGTGTCTGTGTGTGTGTGTGTGCGTGCGTGTGCAGGTTGTACCAGCTGTCCAAGGCAGGGAAGCTTTGTGTTCCAGCCATGAACGTCAACGACTCCGTGACCAAGCAGAAGTTTGACAACCTCTACTGCTGCAGGGAGTCCATCTTAGACGGGTATGAAACTGTCTCCTCATTGGGCATGATTATAAACAGGTTTGCTGTTTAAACATGTAGTGTTGCAGAGCAATTGCACCCACCCACCCACCTCCGCTCCCGTCAGAATAAATATTAGGCTGCCGCTGAAATGATTGTGTTTCTGTCCTTAGCCTGAAGAGAACCACTGATGTCATGTTTGGAGGCAAACAGGTGGTGGTGTGTGGATACGGAGAGGTGAGGCGTTTCTCTCATTCTCATACAGGCTCATGTGCGATGCTTCTTCACCGAGAGAGCTTAATGTCAAGATTTCCTCTCTCCTGAAATACAAGTCAGGTGGAAGTACATTCAAACTATAATAAGCCCACTTTTAGATTTAGATGTAGTTTAGAAGAGAGGTAAGATAATCATTGACCCCCTAGAGGACGTCACAGTAGCTACAAATGATGAAAACACACAATAAACACACACAATTGTGTGTCCAATTCATTGTACATGAACCCCAAAACAGTGGCAGCATCTCTACCCACTGACCTGCACAAAGTTACAGTCTGTCTGGCTGCTGTACTGTGTGATAACGTCCCACGTCTTTCGTCCTCAGGTGGGAAAAGGCTGCTGCGCTGCCCTCAAAGCAATGGGCTCCATCGTCTACGTCACAGAGATCGACCCCATCTGTGCCTTGCAGGCGTGGTAAGGCTCGTGAGGCTTCTCAGGGATCGCTGCTGCGGCTCACATCGCATTAGTCCTCACGCTCTTCTTTTGTCTTTCTCCCAATCACAGCATGGACGGCTTCAGGCTGGTGAAACTGAACGAAGTCATCAGACAAGTGGACATCGTCATCACCTGCACAGGTCGGTTCAGCCACCGTCCCTGCGTCTCATTCTCTTTCGGCGGGCGAAATTAAAAGGTTTTAAGGATCTCTGCATCATGGTCACTGGATTGCAGACTAATCATCTCTGTTTCAGGACGACTGGGCACACATTCAGTCACCATCATCAGTATGTGACAGTTACTAATCAAGTTCTCGGCTCTGCAGCCAAGGAGTTGTCCCGAACATTTAATTGGAGCAGAGAATTACTTGTGTCTCTGCTTCATTACCTGATGTTGCTGGCAGACCGAAAGCAGAGGGCTCTCTTAGTGGAGAAAAGATAATAAGAGGTTAATACGGTAGAAGAAGACACATGGCACTTGTGTCAGATTTTCCTAATGAAGTTACAAAGTGCTGTGAAGTAAATATAACACAACTATAAGGTCATGCGCTTGTAGCTCCATTTAAGGTCACCTCATTAGAGGCCTTGCAGCTAAATTCAGAAAGCTTTTTAGATTCCTGGTGAATAAATAATGCTGCTACGGTGATAAAAGGGCAAAGTAAGTTATGAGTTGGTTAAAAAAACTAAATATTTCTCTGATGAGAAATTGCATGAAATAATTTGTCATTTTTTTCACACTTAATTAACTACAGTAAATGGCAAGATAAGTAATTAAATTGAGTACAGTAAAAAACCTTGTCTGTAACTTTTTTCATTTTTCCTTCCCTCAGGTAATAAGAACGTGGTGGTGAGAGAGTACCTCGACCGCATGAAGAACGGCTGCATTGTGTGCAACATGGGACACTCCAACACTGAGATCGATGTGGTCAGTTACCAACTTGACGGGGATAATGTTAAAGCGTCACAGGCCTGGATCAGATCCAAAGGCACATTTTCTTCTTTAAGAAGAAATGACCGAAAGAACCAAGAGACATGAAGGAAGAACAAAGCATAATCAAGAATTGGCAAAACAAAGGCAGGGCAATTCTCGTGTGACAGCATGTTGAATGTGCTACTGTCTGAAAGGGCAGTGATTTGTTCACTGTTCACCGAAACCAAATAAAGCTTTTTTTAATTTTTTTTTTTTTTTACTATTTACCTTTTTTTTTGCCATTTTCAGGATCCCTTAAGGAACCTTTTGATCCCACTGCTTTATGTGGGGACAACTTCTTAGATTTTAGGCTATTAACTTGTGTGCCCATGCAGAGTGTCTTACAGTGAGTGCAGCATTAAGATAACTGTTACATCTCAGAAATTCATGGCAACCAAGGATTAGTGTCATGGTGCACTGATTATATTCACCTGACCTGAAAACGGTGAGACAGAAGGGATTGGAACAGAAGAAATATGAGACAAATGGAAGGTTTTTTTTTTTTTTTAAAGTCCGCAATCAGAATGAGTAGAGGAAGGAAGTAATTCAGACACTAGAGGAAGTTCTCACTTCTTAAAGTACTTCAGTCTTGGAAAAGACCACGTGTACTGAGTTTTGGCCCATTATGATAAATGGGTGACAGCTCAGCCAAATGACAATAAGAAGTGATAGAAAACAAAACACCAAAAACAAATGATTGATGATGATGATGATGATGATGATGTGTTCACTCTGTAGGCAAGCCTGCGAACTCCTGAACTGACCTGGGAGAGAGTGCGTTCTCAGGTGGACCATGTCATCTGGCCTGATGGCAAGAGGATAGTGCTGCTGGCTGAGGTACACACACACACACACACACATACACACACACACACACACACACACACACACACTCACACTGGCACACACACATACACACACTCAGTAGAACTTAAAATTTCATATTGAGACTATTATCATATTGAGTTATAGATTCTCAGTCACTATATTATATAATGTATTTGTGAAGTGTGTATTTTTCAACCATTACTTGCACTGATAATGTTGAGTCGCATTTAATAAATATCTATTTGAACGCCTTCTTAAAAAGCCTCCAATTTCGTCAACAAATGTAGTTGTAGAAAATGTGTGAGGGATCACGCAGATACGCACACATACACACGAGGGGTGTGTGTGTGTGCGTGCGTGTGTGCGTGTTATAAGCCACGACAGAATGAGAGCAGTGTGACAGGGCCAGACAGACAGCCCATCGACGCCCGTGTCTCGGTTGCTGCTTGATCTTCCGCAGGTTTCAGCCACCACCCTCTCCTCTCCCGCCTGCACCCTCACTCTCCGATCCAAAGAACGGATACATCATCATTCAGAATTTAGATAGCTGGAGCTGTTTTTTTCATTCCTCTTTGTTTCCTTACTTTGTTTAACAACGGGATACTATACATTGCTGCATTTATTTATACAAATTCATGATCGGTACCATTGCTAAAGAAGAGGGATGGGCCACAAAGATGAACTTTGGCAGACAGGACAGTCTGAGCCTCTTTGTGTTCGGTACTGAGGGGTCAAAACAACACAATGAGACAAAGAAACAAAAGCTTCTTCCACAATTGAAAACTAATCTGTGCGCGCTGGACATTACAACCGTAACCGTTTTTTCTTGCATCAACAACGCAACTTATCTCTGTTCCCTCTCCTCCTAGCCGCAGTGTGTTTCAGTTTTACATACTAACTACCTCATTTTCTCCCAAATTCACTCACTGCAAGTCAGCCTCTCAATTTACTGTCACTATGATCAGAACCCAGAACGTGTGTGGTTTTTGCCTCGTGTACTCTGACCGTGTATGGGTTTATCCTTTTCCTTAGGGTCGCCTGCTGAACCTCAGCTGTTCCACTGTGCCCACTTTTGTGCTCTCCATCACCGCCACCACCCAGGTATTTACACTGTTGTGCATGATTCGTTTTAGGCTTTGGGCACTGCTCTCACTTTATTTCTAATTATCACTAATTAAGATGTCCAAACGTCATTGCATGTGTGGGTGTGTGTGTAACACGTATGTGCCTCTGCCCAGGCTCTGGCTCTGATAGAGCTGTACAATGCCCCAGAGGGACGATACAAACAGGATGTTTACCTGCTGCCCAAGAAGATGGGTAAGATTTTTGTCGGTTCAGAATTTGTTAATTGAATAAAGCTTGAATAAGACTACAAAAATACACAAGTAGGTATAAATGCTATTGGATAACACAGACACAGTAAAACACCAAACCAGGGAAATAAAAAAATAACCCTGTTTGGTACTTAAGTAGCCACCAAGCAAAGAGATGGACAGGAAGTGATTACAAAGAGTTTGTTTTTGGCCCAGCAGAGAGCCTGCCGGCATACTGCCTTTATCTCCATAGACAACACAGACTCATCTGTTCAGTCCAGAGTCGTCTCGCTATAGATGCAAATCATTCACGCTAGAATGAGTCCTGTGTGTCTGTGCACATATGTGCGCGCGAATGCAGCCCGCAGCAGTCGGTGGCATCGCCCCGTCACATTTCTTAGCCTCCCCTCGGTCCGTGAGTGCAGGAGTAAAGAAGAACAGGGAGGCAAATGTAGGTCACCCTGTCAGTGATGGCTGCGGCTGCTGCCGTAGCACACAGTGACGGAAAGATGATGGAGAGGAATGAGAGGAAGGGCTGAGGTGAGGACAGAAGGAAGTAGAGGCACAGAGAAGGATGAGGAGAGGAAAGCTGATGGGGAGGAAGAGATAAGACAGTGCAGAGGGAATAAAAGAGAGATGGTAATTCCTACAGCCACTCTGTTACTTCCCTCCCTTCTCTCATTTGAATGATTAATCAACCACAGACGCCTGGTGAATGTTAACATGTTCTCTCCCTGCCCTCCAGATGAGTATGTTGCCAACCTACATCTCCCCACATTTGACGCACATCTTACAGAGCTAAGTGATGAGCAGGCCAAGTACCTGGGCTTGAACAAGAACGGGCCCTTTAAGCCAAACTACTATAGGTATGCAAGCACTTCAACACGCCATTCTGTACGTAAAAGTTTGGGATTTGTTGTATTGAATTTGTTTCATTTGAGTCCTTTTTAAAATCCCTAACAGAGTGAAGCTGAACCATTCAAGTTCAGTTTTAAATTCTCGCTAAACTTAACTAAAGTAAACCGCTAAAAATATAAGATTCAGTTGTGATTTGTAATGAGCTTTTGTCGGTTAAGAAGGCTGAAGCACTCTGGCTTTGGAGTACTGAACAAAACATGAGGTTCACATTTTGTGGTTTTGAGTGAAATGTCTCCACAACTACTGGACGGACTGCCTCAAAATCATTTCAGTTGGTGTTTGTTTGCCTGCTAAATGTGTTACCTTCCCATCAGCCTCAGCTGTACACCGTGTTTAGTGCTGATTAGCAAATATTAGCATGATAACACGCTAAACTAAGATGGTGAACATTATATCAGCATGTTAGCATGCTGATGTTAGCGTGTAGCTGTACAGCCTCACAGAGCTGCTAGCACGGCTGTCGAATCTTAGTCTTTTTTTGGAGCATCTTGTTTCTCCACCTAACCTTTTATGTTTACAGCAACTGTCATCCTGACTGACATGCTTTCTGTGTTTCTCCTTTAGGTATTAAACCAGTGTTGGGGTTGGACTGAAGAAATACAAATACTCCATGCATCGCACAGCCTCATAGAGGGGGAGGAGGAGGAGGACATAAGGAAGGGCAGACAGAATAGTCAACACCCCTGCTTTATATATGGGGGAAGAGGGGCGTGGCTTTCCCTGCGCTTATGGCAGTCATTTTATTTATTCACTCTCGACAACAATAGCTAGCCATTAGCTAGCTCCCTGACGCCGTCTCCCGGAAGATGTTTTACTTCCCTTCCACTCGTCATTTCACCACCATTATCTCTTTCTCTTCAGGCTCATTTGTGTGTCGAGTTGTATGTACATCCTCCATCCTCCCTTCCCATTGGCAGATCTTTTATCATTTAACTATTAAAGATAAAATTATTGATGCTAAAGATATATACTATATAAAAAAATCTGTGCGAATGAAGACAACCTTTTGAAGATTTAGCGACAGACATTTTTTCCTGTCTTCTTTTTTTGTTGTCTTTTCTTTTCTACTTGTGATCATGTTTTTTGTTTTCCTCTCGTGTAATAACGCGTGGGCGGGGTTAGACCTAGTGGGAGGGGGTTGGCGGGATCTCAGGGTCCAATCATATCATGTCTTTTATTTGATTGTTTCATTGAGATACACCATTGTATCTGTTTTTAAACATGTTTTTATGCGTTTTGTCCCTTCGGACCAGCCTGTAGATTCAGATTTTTTTTTAGAATGACTGGATGGTGAACGGTTCTTCCCACCTGTCACTCAAAGCCACAGTGAAACCATCTCATTGGCTGCTTTTTTTGGGGGGGCTTTCAGCTGCTCACATGGTGCCAGTGTTGAAGTAATGAAAAGAATTTCAAGCTAGTGAGAGCTAACCTTTTTCATTTTGTCTTTCCCTTTACCAAGAATGACTATACTGTATTAGAAGCATGGCAGGTTGTCAGATCATTACAAGGGTTATACTGTATATTTAGATATTTATATTGAAATTAAGATTTTCTATCTTTTCTCTCCTGCACCATCTAATATCATTACTTTTTTTGAAAAAAAATCAACATGTCATAAAGATAAGCAATTAAATGTTCTAATGATATGTGTAATAAATGTACTTAAACCCTCATTTTGAATACTGTGACAGAAAATATTTACAGAGAAACCAAATGTGCAGCAAGTTGCTGCCAAGCCGGTACTTAAGCAGATATATTCAGTCAGGTCCTTATCAACAAGTATGGTGCTGTTAAAATTGACTGTACTTACCATACACACCACAACTCTGGGGTACTCACAGATACACTCAAGGGTTTCAGCGTCAAAAATACTGTGATTTTCTTGCCATCCAAGAAACACATTTACCTTCTTTGCAAATCCGTTTTAAATATCTCCAAACTTGGCGTGCTATCCCCGATATATTTTAGTTTCTTCTTCCCCACCTGAAAGTCTTAGATTCTATTATGATACTGGGCTGCACAGTCGTCATCCTCAGCGGCTCATCCCCAGCTGACCCGACGCTGGAAATTAGAAAGTCCTGACAGTCATTTCACCTGACAGCCAAGTGCCCCCCCCGCCACTATTCTGCCTCTGCACCTGATCCAATTAGATTCTCTGCAAACGTGCTGAGCGATGCTGCCAGCTCTACTCTCACAGAGGGATCGAGTGCAGGTCTAAAAATTTACTGTTCTTAATATGGAAAATGAATGTGATCATTTTGGATGAGGAAATGGCACAAACAGCTTTGTTTACCAGTTGAATGAATAGAAATATGTCTACATATTACATGCAATTCTGTTTTGTGTGACATGAATAATCTCATTACTGTACATACTATTTAATACCAACTGAATTCTTTACAAGAGTAATTTGACATTTTGGGAAGTATGATAACTTGCTGAGAGATGAGAAAATGTATACCACTGTCATTTCTGCGTAATAAATGTTGCTGGAGCCAGCAGCCGGTTAGCATAAAGGCAACAAAATCCATTAAAGGTACCGCCAAGCTCAGTTTTTGTACAAATTACACAAACGTGTTAATTAGTGAACTTTAAAGGTGCTGGTAGGTGGATTTTGTTACCTTTTGAGGAAGCCAGGAGAGCCGTTTCCCCCTGCTTCCAGTCTTTATGCTAAGCTAACGGTGGCTGGCCCCAGCTACATATTTCCTGTATGGACATGAGAGTGGCGTCAGTCTCGTCATCTTAACACTAGACAAGTATGCAAATGTGAGGGTATTTCCCCAAATATCCAACTATTCCTGTTAAATTTGGTAAAAATAACAAATAAAAGTCTATAGAAATTTACATTTTAAAGGTAGGAACCTCTGGGATAAACCTAGTGTACGCCCACATGCCGCTATGTAAGGATAAGATCCTACACTGTCACAGCCCATGTGTCGCATTGTTCCCTGCCAATGTGTGTGCATTTCTCTCCTCGTCCTGTTGAGAATATCTCCTCTTAAGGCAGTATGACCTGTTGTCAGTGTAGTTCTTAAACCCGTTGTCTTGAGTCTTATTTAGTTTTTTCATAAGTATGAATGGGTGACCTTTTGAGGGCAAGCTGAGGTGATTATATACGAAGGTGTGTGTGTGTATGTGTCTTTCTGTGTTTGTACACATCCTTTCTTGTAGGCCATGGTCGCTTTAACAGCTGCCTCAGGACCCTAGCCTGTGCGTTAGGGGGAGAAACTTTTTTTTTTTTTTTGTCAGCCGTGAGCTGACCAACACATGGGTGGGTGGGGGACGACACCAGCATCATATATGTATATACATACTATATACAGATATGACAACCTTTAAAAGTATGATGTAAAAGAAGAATTGACTCCTGTATTTATTGTTGTAAATCCTTATACAGTGCAAACTGGCAAAATTCTCAAACATGTTTTAAGTTGTCTAATAAAGAAAACCCTATGTTTAAATATTGCAAGTGATAATGGTAGATGAGCAATAATAATAAAAAAAACTGTAATCTTAATGAATAAAGCTGTAAAAATTGTAACCATTTTTGTGCATCTCCTTGATTTCTGTGTGTTCCAGTCTGTTTTCATGGTGGATTGATGTCGGAGTAGTTGTGTTTATGTGTGTTGGGGAGGGGGGGCCCATGTGTGCAGCTGCTGAGGTCTGTCAGGGCCACGGTGATCTCATCTGAGCCAGCAGCGATCAGACGGGGACATCTCTGACAGAGTTCAGCTGGCTGTGGGCCCTCATTTATTCTTGACACACATATCGGCATCACAGGATTAAATGGGTAGTTTGACAGATATAGAATAACGTCATTGTGTCATTTACAACAAACCAAAGTAGGATTCAAAGATTTACAAATGTCAGCACAAAAACTCAAAATGTTAAAACAAACAGCTTGACAAACATTTTGAGGTATAGATAAAAGTATTTTCAGTTTAAAAAAAATAGCATTTCCCCTATTTAAATCTTATCTGTAGATTTTTAAACACTGGATATTAAGGGAATATTTAGTTTTTTAAAGGAAAAAATTCCTGCAAAAGCTTCAGAGGCTTCATTACAACATTCTTTTTAAATCTACGTTCACGGTCTATTTCGTCGTCATGTTAAGTATTGAACCTGTGAAATTAATGACATCTGTAGACATCTTAAGTCTGAGAAAATAACTGATGTCACCAGGGTTATTTTAGCTGGGCCTTGGAGACCACACATTTATAATAGAAAGCTCAAGTAGCATCATGGGAATTGTAGGATCCAACATTTTTGAAACTCGACCCATATAGGACTATAAAATGTCAGGATATCTTGAAATATACATATTCTTTTTTTATTGTTTATTTGAGGAGTAGTTGGATAATATATAATTTTATATATATATATATATATCTGTATATTTTTTTTTGACATCCCTTCTCGTATTACTAATGGTTATCTTGTAGTGCATCTCAAATTTCATCACCAAACAAACATTTTTAAATAAAAATTTGAAGTCTATCAAATACGACTTTATTGTTGTCCTATTGGTTTACACTTTTGAATTATTTATTTTTCATAGTAGCTGCCAGTGCAGTTCATCCACAGCATATCAATGATGTCTTTGTAAATGGTCTGTTTTATTAGATGTATAGCTTTTGTCAGACTTGAGTCTAAATTGATTAAACCCAGCAGTGAAGCATTTAATTTAATCCTGATCTTGTCCCCTCACACACACCCTCCGCTGCCCCGCTGCCATGTGGTCACGTTCCACCAGAAGCTCATACCTACATTCAACTGTACGATCCAATCATGTCATCTTAAGTGGTGTTCATGGTCACAGCTGTTGTGTGTGTTGGTAGGTGGGAGTGTTTGGCAACCTACACACCAATCCCCACCTCCACATATCAATAATTCATTTCATTAATTTAAGGGAGGGTGACAGAAGGTGAAGTGGCTGCAGGCGGGACCCCCACCTCTACCATACTCTACCTTCATCTAACATTTAGACTGGAGGAGTTCCACGAATTAAGGAGCAGACACGTGAACTGATCTGGACCCCTGACAGCAGATTGTGTTACCAGAGATTTTATTACCACATAGAAAATCTTGTTTAATGTTAACTGAGTTTGACAAAGCTGGTGGGAAACATCATCAGTCAGCCAAAGCTGGTACATTTTTGGAGGTTGGTATTTTTCAACCTACAAAACCAAACACAGTGGCACTTTGGTCAAAACTGAGTTAAAACCAGAATATTACATATATGTTTTAGTGTATGAAAAGTAGTATGTCATAGAAAAGGGCCATGTAAAACTAGCAAAAGCTAAGAACTAGGTAAAAACAAAACACACTGACTGCACTCTGGCTAGTTAAGGCTAGTTAGCTTAAGGTAAAGCTAATTTACCCGCTCTTTCCTACCTGTTTACTGTAAATGAATTCTTTTTTTTTTATGTTTCATCATATGAGTGATTAAGTTTGTAATACAATACACGGTAAATAAGGCAGTAGCTAAATGTATTCTTAATGTAAAAAAATAACACCAGATAAACTAGTATGGCTACATGCTAACTAGCCTAGCTTAGCAGAGTAGCAGCAAGTCAACCTCTGACTGACTGATAAAAAGCTACCTTTTAATCACATATTCAAATGTATTAAAGTCTAGATGCATTTATTAAACTAGCTCATAAGTTTGAACAGACAAGAAAGCTGGCGAAGAAACGTCTGCTTTCGTCTACCTAAAGTCTATCTTTTTATCTACTTTTTGTATATCTTTCTAACATTTATAGGATTGCCATTTTGATATTTAGAGGATCATGATTTAGAAAACATTGCCAGGACAAATCCTCGTAGCTCCAAGCGGACACATTTGGAGTTATTTTGGACTATTTGACCCTGTCCCTTATTTTGAAATGAGGTGCATTAGACCTTTAACATCACCATCCATTACTTTTATGTAGTCAGCTGATGCTGCTTCTCTCTGCTGTCATGATGACTCTCTAACCCCGCCCTCTCGGGGCGCACAGGGACAGCGAACCAGCAGCAGCAGGAGGAGGAGATCTTTAACTTGTGCTCCGGAGCCGGTGCTCCTCCTGGTGCGGTGCAGTCTCAGCTCCGCCGCCGGACCGGTATGCATTATCCACGGAGGAGGAAGTGAGCCCACCGAGAAAGATGCAGGCGGAAGACATGGAGGTACCTATCATTAATAACCTTAACGATAACGGCGACAGACAGAGGCCGAAAGGGAAAGATGTGTTCAAGGATCAGCAGAAGGAGTCGGAGGTAAATCCGAGAGGTGTTTGTGTACAGTCGGCTACTACATCCTATGGCATAGGAGCGCACTGGAGGTGTGTGTGTGTGTGTGTGTGTGTGTGTGTGTGTGTGTGTGTGTGTGTGTCCGGTAGTGTGTTGTTGCTGGGGAGCTTTCTGAATGTCCTTTCCATACAGCCAGTCACTGGCTTGGCTCGAAAGCATGAATGCATGCAGACAGACAGGCAGGCAGACACCGAGGTGTTATTTTGGCAACCGGCTGCTATAAATAACCCAGCAGTAATATTACAGTGGTGCAGGTGGTGAAATGTGACTGGTGCTGTCAGGACCACATCCCCACTACCAAACATATCTGAGTATAATGTTGATTTAATAGTTTTACTTTACTTTACATATGATCTGTGGTGACGTGATGGTTATTTGTCATTATTTCAATCATGTTATAGCTAAAATAGGGAATAAATAATTCAAAAAGTTATTATGACAAGTTATAGCCTTACACTTAATTTTTTACTGTACTTGTCTTTGGCCAGCAACTAACAATAATTTTCATTATTGATTAACCTGTAAACAGTTTTTCACAATTCATCAATTAATCTTTTTGTATGTAACATGACGGAAAATCATGAAAAATGCCCATTATTATTTTATTTACAGCCCAGCGTGACTGACACACATTGCTTATTTTATCAGACCAGCAGTCCCAAACCCAAAAGGTCTAATTTAACATTTTATATGGAACCCTAAACCTGCTGCTGCTGCTGCTGCTGCTGCTGTTCATCATTTGATATCATTGTAAACTGAATATCTTTGGGATTTACAAATCAAACCATTTGAAGATGTAAATTTGGGCTCATTTCGACAACTTTCTGACATTTTGTAGACTAAAGAGGCTGAGACATACGTACAGATCCAGTTTAACCAGTAAGTCTACTCTGCCTCTCTAAACATTGACATCAGCACGGTTCGTGTTCAGTCTGGTGATGCTTCTTCTTCTAGTGCCACGCAGCTATAATTCATCCTTTCGTGTAAAGATTAGAAGAAGGCGGGTTTTCATTCCTGGGTTGCTCAGCCACAGATCCATCAGAGAAAGTTAAGCAGTGTGTGTGTGTGTGTGTGTGTGTGTGTGTGTGT
>JAVQJL010062054.1:0-41188 GCA_036024295.1 Nannoperca obscura | reverse complement strand
AGATAGATAGATAGATAGATAGATAGATAGATTAGCATGCAAATGGTTGCTTTGTAATACTTAGCATTTTATCAATCTAAAATTTTATTAAGGCTGTATTTGCATTGCAGCAAAAAAGCCAGTCCTCCTGTTCATTTGAAACTGGGTACTGTGTTGAGCTGCAACAAGAAGTTAAAACAGAATCAGCTTTTGGAGAAATGCACCCATAACGCTGTGGTGGCCAATCACGCTTGAGATCAGACCAAAAGTAACCCGGGTGAAAAAGAATCTTGTTTACCATGTATCATTGTAGCATTCCCCTGTTTACTGAGCAACTGTTAAGATGGAAGAGAGACTGATTGACTGCTGCCGTGACGACTGTACATTTGCTGTTCAACCCTGCCACAAGGGAGTATAAAGACATTAATCGCACTCCCACACCACCACACTTTGTGGTAATCGCAGCTCCTGAGTTGGTCTGAATACGGCCTATGGAATGTATTACAATGCATTGATTACGAATGCATTCAGAAGTATGTAGGGAAACATTCAGTAGGGAATGGACATTGTAAGATTGTCAGACATTGGAACAGTCACAATTACTATAGGAAGAACAATTGAACAGAAGTCTGCTTTAAACAGGGCTCCAGTGACTCTCACACTCTCACGTTTAATGCCAGCTGCTCATGTATGCATGAAGCAGATATCTTCTAAATGCGGTCAAATGGGTCTTGTATTAGAGGGACGCGATGTAGCCTAATATTGCCGAAAACTGTGTTCACATACGTGGAAAGGAGCTCCATCCTGTTATCTTCTACATACCGGAGGTGCTCATTACTCAGTGGCAGCTGAGCGGAAACAAATGCAATCTGTATGGAAATGCATGCTGCTTAGTCACAACACTGTCTGTGGAGTAGTTTAGTGTACCTTCTGTGTGCCTAAGCCATGTTCACATCATATCAGAGAACGCCAAAGAAAGGGATGACATCATAGCCACAACTTGGAAGCATTCATGTGTTTAACTTGTTGGAAAGTCTAAAGCCCCATTCAGACTCGATTTATTTCTCTTGGGGAGTTGGGGTGATTTTAACATCACCTGAGCTGGTCAGTGATTTTAATCCTGCCTGGAGTGCATGTGTAACCATCATCTGCATTTATTGTGTGTATTTATTGTAATTTATTTGACTGCTGTTTGTAATTTGAGAAATTAAATTAGTTTTCTATCAGTTTTGCCAAGTAAGCCATTATACTGGCTAATGTGCTGCTAATACTGTAGCTACAACACTCGGAGTAGCTAATTGTTAATTTACTCTTGGGTTAACTGCCTTTTACTCTTCTTACTTTCATTCTTCTATGTTTACTACATTAATTACAGTGTTGCACTTCCTTTGCGGACCTAATTTAGTTTTTCACTGGTGATACTTTCTTTCATCTTGGCAATGTATAGATAGATAGATAGATAGATAGATAGATCAATATTTGTTCTGATCTTAAGACCATCTTCTGTTTTATAATCTCAGGAAGTCCTACCTTCAAGTGTTAATCCTCTTCTGCAAGTGTATGTTAGAGGTTGTAGGAGTGGATTTACTAGACAAACAAAACCATAAACCTCAAGAGAAATAAACATAAAATTGATTTAAATAAATCTTATTATAGGGGAATGCATTCGAGCTCTGAAAAAAATGCAGTGGTGGAGGCGATTTAAATCATCTATCAAGTTGCCAGCAGAAATGCCATTTTAGCATAATTTATCAAATCAGAATGGAGGCACTTAATAACTGTGCTGTCTCCGAAAAATATGAACTGACTGACAATCAAATGAATTGAATGTGCAAGGTCAGTAGGAAACAGATATGGGCACTTTGGAATAACTGAAGTTTAGTTCAGCATCTGCATTGCCCTTACACTGAAAGTAACATTCAGTTTTATCACTGGGCCACAGGCTTCCTTTTATTGTTGTAGAAATGCCGACTGCTTTACCCTTATAAATATGAAGGTCAGAAAGTGGGATCACATTCTGAATTAGCAAACATGAATATTATGTGTCAGAACCACAGGGACCTCTGTATCACGTGTCCCAGTGTCACTTCAACAACAGCTTTGCATGTGCTTCTGGAAGTAACTCATCGTAAAGCAAACTGTGCTGTGCATACTCTACTGCACACAGTAAGTGGGGAATATAGAGGGGGGATGACATCAATTGAGGTAAAGCATGAAAGACAGGTGGAGGTTAGAAGGTTGATTAAGTGATTCTATGCAGCATTACATACTGTAGTGCAAACCACACACATACAGAATGCTTTAATATGTAAAAGAATATCTAACAATTATCACTGACAACAATTTACCACATGCTAAGACAGTGTGCATTTTTTATCACAAATTATATTCAATGTATATTTTTCTATCTCTCTGGAACCTTTGCATAGTGAGCTATGAAGTGGTACAATTATATTTTATAGCCATAGAGCCAATACATTCGACATTAAATGTGTAGAACATTCATCTTTCATTTCAGTTATTGAATCTAAAACTACTTTTGAATTCAAAATTGTTCTACATAGGACAAAATTACTAATCGTACACAACTGGAAACTTTATGAAAACATAACGGATGTAATAACCAAATTGTGATAATAATCGAGAATACATTAATATTTTAATATGTTGTTTATACTGCATTTATGGATATGTGTTCTGAAATAAAGTAAATTAATTTTACAGAATTCTAAATTTAAAATTTTAATGGGACAAAAACATGTCACTGGTGTCAAGGGGTATTTGTATTGATACAGTTTGTTAATGGTTTTATTTCTGATTAAATACATACATTCATTTTTCATTAACTTGCAAGAATAAGCGGATCCTGTACTTCCCACTTTTAATGCCTTGGCTACATACACATATACATTCATGCAGAATTGATACATTAGAACCAACATTTTCAAGTGCAAACACCCTAACACATAAACATTTAGTCTTAGTCATGTTTAGAGTTTTTAAAAAGAAATGACTTGCTGTGTGCTTTATGGGATGGGAAAAAATGCAGTTGAGCTTAACTCAAGAGAGAACAAATATTAATGAAAGATGTGACCATGTGCATGTATGTGTTTATGTTTATGTGGCAAACATGCACCTGCAGTGTGCTACTTTCTTATTTTATTATATTTTTTTTCTGTATTTTTGTTTTATTTTATTATATGAACAAATGAAGACAATAAAAGTCGGTCCTGCAGGGAGGCTCACATTCTTTTAGAACTCCAAAGAAGAAGTAGATTAGTAAATCAGGGACATGTTGGGAGATAGGCCATAAAGTCCTTCATGCGTAATTGACGATTTGAAATCAGTGCTTGGACTGTGAGACAAAGAAGACAATTAAAACTTAGAGAACTCATATAACCCAGAATCCACAAATGCGTCACATGATTGCTACATTTTGCAATAATACATTCAAGCTGTTGCCAAAGGAGTCCAACCTCCGCCAGGTAAATCTGTGTATTTCACAGTATACTGGAGCTTTTGTCTGTTGTCTGTGACAACATTCCCACACTGGTGCACCGGTAGTGATGTGTTTTATTTCAACCAGCAGTGATCGGTTTGCCCCTAAGACATGTAGAGACAGAGTCGTGTCAAAAGAAGTTCAAAATGCTTGATTGTCACATGATTCACATAGACTTCAGATAGTTCTCTCATGGCTTTGGTTTGCCAACCATATGCTACTTCAACTAAGAGTATGGCGAAAAAACCTAAGGAGCGTCCAAGAAAGGTTTGTGATGCTTCAGATAAAAAACAAACTGTTCAGAGGAAGGATTACAGTGAAGACAAAGAAAGCGATCTATGGCAAGGACAAACATGGATAACAATTGGTGTAGCTTTTCCTCAAGGGACTGAGGGCAGACAGGATGTGGTGTTACTGCTCTAGGACAGGTTGGTCTTTGCAAAATACTTGGAGTAGGCTATTACATTTACTCTACTTAAATAATATTACAGTCTAGGAACTGTAAAAATTTGATAGGGGGGTGAGCTCCCCTGTAGGATTACCTCATAAGCACACATAGACAGGGTTTGTGTAATTACTCTCACTGCCAGAAGGGTTCCACACCAGCTTTCACATCAATGACTGATTAGGAAACACCAGCACCAAGCATGAACAGTCTCAACAAGTCATCCATGGAGAGTAAAGTTGGTCATGAAAGATCTTCAGATTCAGTATAGGACTGTCTTAACATCGGCCGAAATGCAGCACAAATATAAGACGACTTGTGTCGTGTAGAACAAATTGCCTGTGTTCCTCTGTTCCTCCGTCTTCCACATTTTCACTTAGATGTGAATGTTTTTGTTGAATTAAATTGATCTACCATATGTATTCATTTCTGAGAAAATTATTTTTGAATTTTTCTTTTCCCTCTGAACAGCAACCACATTACCATAATGCATGTTCGACAGTTTCCATAGAAACAGTCTTGCTCAGTCTTCCTTTGTGAGTTTTGTCAGTTGAGGAAAAACACTGGCAAAGCTAATTTTAGCTACTGATGAAGCAATAATTATCTGAAATGACATATTGCATAGTTTATTATTTATTTTTTATGAACACACAACTGTCTTTCTTACTGACTAAAATGATATGTATGCTGAATAACTTTTACTCGTTTATTTTTGTATTTATATTTTTATTATTTCTAATGATCTCTCCATATATATATATATATATATATATATAAACCATATTATCATTTCAGAGCCTGACAACATGTGAACATGAACATGCATCTTTAGTGCCTGAGTTTACCTAGCATGCTTCTCACCCCACATACCAAACAAACCAAGCTACAGAGAAAACACTGAAAAAATATCTTTGACAAACTCAGGAGAAATGCCTCCAGAGATCCTTTAAGGACGGCCTTAAAGGGTAACCCTGGTATTTTTAAACCTGGGCTCTGTTTTTACAAATTTTGTGGTCTAAATAACTAACAATTACCACAAGTATTGGAATTGGTGCAGTAGCAGGCATCCAGGGAATGAGCTGCAATGGCTGCTAGTAATCCTTTTGAACAACTGCACCCATCAAAGTACATCTTCTAAAAGTGCTTGTTTTGCCACTGAGATTATTTGAAGTGTCTGACAACATTATGGAAAGAGATAGACCATTTAGTTGAAGAGTAACAAGAAACAGAATGAGAGGTTGAGTTGTTTCAGAAAGAAGAAGGTTTAAACATGAGTCAGAAGTGGAGAGAAAAGTTTAAGTAGAGGAACTGCTAGCTAGAATTTATATCCAATGTCATGGCTGAATATTGAGCTGATTTTGACAATGTAGATGGGGCATTTGAATTTGACGACTTTCCCTATTTAGCCAATAAACACAATATCATGAAACTGGATGATATTCAGCCATTAGTAATGTTATGAATTACACCTGTGCATCTATTAGCATACTAATCGTAATAATATACTTACGATAAAAAGAAAGGAAAAGAAAGTAAAAACATGAAAAGGATGCAAGATCAGGAGTAAATTAACCATGTCATTTCCCTTTGGAAATATTTTAGTTTACTGCATATATATATATATGTATATATTGCACTCACAAATCCAGGTTTGGTGTGTCCTTGAAAACTTTCTGCTCTAAGACATGTTATGTAATGCAGAGAGAAGTTCATATTAAATCTAATTCATTCCGTGGCAAAAGTGGCAATGCAGGATTTTGCCAAACAGACTCTGTACTGTTTGCTAGTCTCCTTTTTGAGTTTGAGAAACAAAGATCAATCTGAATTTCAATGAGGAGATAACAAATAATTAAACATAGCTTACAGATTTCAGTCTATAGCTTGATAAATGGATTAAGTATATATGGGTAGGAGGTTTGATGATGACATATGTTTACTAAATGCAGTATGATACTTAATATATGATACTTAACAGTAATATCTCCTGGAAAAAATTCCAATCACTGCCTGCCTGCATACCTTTTAATGCAAATCTACACAGGCCACAGAATATGGACACAGCTGATGCCAGACTAGAGGACTTGATAGCAGGACATGTTCAATATGTCAGGCAAATGAAATAGAATTAAATTAGTTCCCACATTAGACTACATCTAACACACCCAGTTCTCTTGTGCCTTGCTAAAATATCTTATGCATAAAAAAGGCTGGGAATAGGGGGAGATGTTTAAGAGAAATTCTGTTTGATATGTGCCTCGGAAAAGATAAGAGAGTTAATGAAGTTGGAGATAAGTAATTTAATTTCTCTGCCACCTCGGTGGGGAGAGATAAGAGCATAATGGAGAGGAGGAAACTGTTAGCTGAAACTGAAGGAAAAGGCCAGGCTTTTAGCCCGCATGAAAAGATTTCTGCTGGTCAATAATTGAACCTAATTTCGGAGCTGAAAAATGCAGTTCTAAGTTAGAGTCTGATGCTACTATTCAGTAGTTTGTATGGATCATTGTTTGTGTGTATTATGTCCTACTTTATCAACACCAGCATTGCTATGTTCTTGCCAAAAGTTATGCAGATGGAATTTTTATGAGGCCACTCTAATTAGATGCCTGCTGATAGCTTTTTGACAGGCCGACCGAGCTGATTGGTGTGAAGCAGCCTAGTTTGCTTTTTGAATGCGGTCATCTTGAGAAGAAAATCTGGGTATGTGAGGTGTAACAAAATGTGCATACACTTTATCTTCACAGTACAACAATTGGGCAATATGAAGGGTGGAAAGTAATTTTAATCAAATCTTAACTGCCTATGTGACCAAGGCAAAGTGGGATCACTTGCATTCTCCCTCACCGCAAGACAACAAGCAAGCTGCATTGAGGGACAAAAAGAAGTGCCTTTATTTGGCTCAGCCTGGCTGCTGGAGTGGTTTCTCAGTCTTTTGGTCACAAGCACTCAATAGACTTTAATATATTTTTTCTCCACACCCTCTCCTTTCTGCTGCAACATATATGATGTCATACATTTTAACTCCCAGCTCAAGCTGACATCTCTTCCCCTCAAATTGCAGTGCCTACAGCTAATCTGTGTCTGTTTGTCTACATTGGCATCTTTCCATTGATTTTGTTTGCATTCACGCCTCCTCTGCACATCACTATGCACAGTAAAATCCATATGAATGGCAGATGTCATTCCATTTGTTTTGGACAGTGGGGTTTGTGGCCAACTTAGCTGTGTGGAGAATCAAAGTCCAACCAAGTACACTGAAACCCCCCCCAATATTTATCCAAATGTTTGTATTACTAAGAAGAGTGACTGTGCACTAATAGACTTGTGTTTCTTACAAGCCAAGAGAGCAATAGCTATAGGATGTAAAAATGTGAGCAAGCCAAATATGAATGAATATATCAAGGGTCCTTCAACATGTGTTGCTATGGAAAAACGAACATACATTACTAAAGGAAAACTGGGGGTGTTTGAATATATCTGGGGGAGATTTATGGAGTTCGAACAAACAAAATGTTGGTATTGATCACTGAAGCCACAGACTGGGGTGGGGGTGGGACAAGATAATAAAACGCAGTAGCCCATGTGATCTTTAAGATTTCTGTACATTGTAATTACTGCAACATCTGTATATTCACCTCTGTTTTAATTACCATTAAATTACCATTACCATGTTTTATTGACTCCCCTGTGCATTATATTTCATTTGTGCTGTATATTTAATTGTTTGTTATAATTTAAAAAAAACAATAAAAGAATCCATGTTTTGTCAAGTGTGAACTATGGCCTATATGAATAAAACTAATCATCTGATCATTGCACCCCTTGAGAGGACACCCACTTTACTGGAAGCAACAACACACACACACTGAAGACGTTGAGTGGCCCGCATTGTGGCAGCACTGATCAAACCAGACAGCATGGTCATATCCTCAGAAAGTCTGAGTGCTCTAGCAGTCTTTTTTTTGTGAGATTGGGTTGTTGCTAACTCATTTTAAAACTGTTGTGCATTCCTGAGGTGTCACAATTCAGGACAGAACTAACTCCCTCTCACCTCAGAGTAATAAACGTTCACTACAGCTTAATTCTTAAAGGTCTTAAGCCAGCAACAAACACCTACAACATTGAATCTGTGGAGGAGATGGAGATGGTGGCTTTAAGAAAGAGGCCAGGTAAACTGCAGTGTGATTTCCCATCGGACTCAAAAGGATAAACTCCATGGGATTTTTTACCACGTTTTTTTATGCTAAAGTTTGCCCAGCTATCGACCCAGTGCCACACAACTTCCTCCCAAGAATGATTACCTGCTAAAAAAAGCGGACCTACTTACATGCCACTTTTTCCACCTTTATTTCCTTTTTTTGTGTGTTCCCTATTATGCCCCTATTTTGTTTTGCTAATAACTTTTTGTCTTTCTGAGGATCATGAAAACACGAATGGTGAATTGCCTCGTCATATCTGTACAAAAAAGCTGAAATAATAGATTGCCAGCTAAGTGTTTTGACTTAACCTTGTCAAGAGATTTTACATATTGTAAACTATAAATTACTATAAACTATAAATTAATTATCTACTTTTTAGGCATTCATTTACATTTTCTTTTCAATACTCATTATATATTTTCTGTGTTTTCTTTAACAGCAGTGTTCCTTGTATATTTATCTATATTTTTTTTTGCATAAGCTTATTTTTCATCAGATATCTTACATTCACCAGAGCTTTCTCAGCAGTACAAGGCAAATTCACTCTGTGCTCTTTCCATTCGATGCTAAGGACAAGCTGTGGGCAGTAATTATGAAAAATTGGACATGAAATTGGAAAGTGAAAGTGAAAGGTAGAAAATGACTTACATTGCATTGCAAGGTCAACAAATTTGAGCGAAGCGATCGCTGAATGAACAAAGCATTTTGTCTAGCAGATTGATTGGAAATGCTGCACAGTCAGCTTTCTCTCGGATAATTCTTCTTAAAAGGATTCTTCAGCGGATGAAGGAGTTTAGGGGATACAGTCAGGGTGGGTTGTATTAACTTATACAACCTGTGGTAAACATCTCTAATAAATGCAGCACTTGGGTTCAATGGTTCATGGTTGATTCATTGTGGTTTATCTTCCCCATGCTGCTGAAAAGCAAAGAACATTTATAAAAACAAAACAAAATGGATGATCTAACTTCACAAATTTACAACAGCACTGAAGAGCAATGAAAGTACTTTACTGAGCTGATCTTAGCTGCATGGCCAGGGTCAGTTTCCACTTAAAGGATTTTGTTGGACAGTTGTGAACCTGATAACAACTGAATCCTCTGCAACTGCTGTTGAGTGATATATACTTATTTTCCACTGCAACCAAGTAGAGTGTGACAGATGGAAATGTAGAGAAAAAGGGGGTTGGAACAGCTTGCTGCCACACACCTATCTCTCACACACACACACACACACACAGTTTGCTCTCTGGTCGGTAGGAAGTCCTGACACTGTCTGTTGCTAGCCCATGAAATAAGCTGCTCTCGCACTGTTCCGCCATGTGCTTTAATTTGGGGCTTCAGTGGTCAGAACTTCATTCTGTGACCCCGTTTCTCCCAGCTGAACTTCAGAGGTGTGTTCTCTTCATATTCACTTTTCAAATGTCTTTTGACAGAAAAAGTGAAAATCTCGTTGATTTCTACTTCCTAATTCCTGCCTGAATTAGAATCATAAAAGAAAAATGATTAATTTCAGATGCTGTGATAACATTTAGACAATAAAAGCTGTTCTGATACTGATGTGAGGGCTTCCTGCAATAAGGGGTCAGTGTCTATTTGTCAAAGTGTATTGTTATGAAGTTTTTTTTATATCAAAAGGCTTACTATATAAAGTATGAGTCCATAACTACCTAATGGCATAGAATGTGCTTTAAGAGAATAGGCACATACAAACTTACTACAGCCTCTTTTGTCATTTCCTAGATCTCTAGATGTCATTACAGCAACAATCAGTGCATGCTAAAGAGTGGACCTCTCAATATCTTTACTAGCAAAAAAATGATATGTGTTTGTTTTTTGCATGAACCTCGTATAAGGCCATGGATCAGCTACAGCTGGCAATAGATTGATTTTGGCTCTGCTGGAATTCCTCCAGGATCTCTGCATCGGGCCGGGGGCCATATTTTGACGTGCTCTGCGCCTCCGCCTGCCAAGTTTGTGTCATAAAAAAATGCATAGTACGGGTGTTGCTTGTTTGCTTACTGCATGTTGAATATGATGCTAGGACACATTCAGGGTGATATCAAGCCTGATTTCACAAGCTCCTCACTAGCACCGCTTCCCACAGTAGCTTACTGACAACCTATCCTAATGGCTCCATTTCAGGTTTGATTATAAATCATAAACCGCAGCCATCACAGTTCAGTTTATCAGCAATCCTGCTAATGAAATCACTGAATGCCCGCAAGCTTTTACTCAGAAAATAGTTAGCTACTTAGACTGAAAAGTATAAAACATAAAGTGTCTGATCCACAAGAATAACAATAGACCATAATAGATCTGAACCCAATGATTTATAATGGTAAAAAGGAAACGTATCAGTATATATAGACTTTCAACCTAAGGCAAAGAGGGGAGAGAGTGATAAAAGCTACTACAGTATGCGGGGAGTAATATACTGCAGGGGGAAATATAGATATACTTATATGTGTGTGTGTGTGTGTGCATGCAATAGATTTTTTTTACCTCTGCATGCATTTTCTTATCTTATAGAAGAAAGGAGGGAAGAATGATACAGCTGCTAAAAAAAAGTGCTCATCAAGCCTACAGGACATACTAGTAAGCAAGCATGGAAGGAATGGACCATTTCAACAGACCTTTAAAATCAGTCTTTGCTTTTGACTGCATTACTATAAAACAAGAACTAATTTACAAACAAAATACAAACCACACATATGGGTTTATACATATATTTTGTCTAAAGCTCAAACTAAAAGGCTGGCAAAATGAACTCAATTAATTATTATTCCATATTTAATCAGTGACCACGGCATGTGTATATTTTTAGATGATAAAGTATAGTGTAATTTGTCTTTTGCACTGTCCCCCAGCAACGCACTTCAGGTCCCTCCTGCGAAGCACAAATAAAATGTGTTTTAGGCCTCTGCTTTTCTTATCTCTACACCAAGGCCACCAATGCAAATGCTTGTACCTTTATTGGACTGAGTCAAATACTTAAATGTACTCCAACAATACTGAAAAAGAAACAGTATTATGTACAGTGTTGCCAGAATATCCACAACTCACAGTTCTCCTGAGATTCAAAATTCAATACAATCAATGGGACAAAATTGACTGCAGATATGTACTGACGTACACAGAGCTGCTGGCTGCTGGTTAAAATGAAATTAGTCTTGCAGTCCAGAATCCCCACCCCCTCCACTCTCATTCAAGAGCCCATTTGTAAACCAGTGACAGACTCCATTCTGTTCCAGTAATATATGGCCCTTCACTGACCTTGTTTGATTACATCGCTGCTCACCATTTCTCTTTTGTGAGTGCAAGAAAGAACCTCCTTAGTCAAGTTACTTACCCAAGTATCTGTTCCTGGATTGATTTCTGGGTCACTTTTCTCATCATTAGCATCGAGTGTGAGAGGATTTTCTGAGAAAACCCATTGAAATGGATGGGTTCTTTGGATTTTCTACCTACACTTTAACAGGACAATAAAAAACATTATTTTCATCCCCGTAGCACAGAATGGCCACAATAAAAGTGTGAGGAGCCTATAATGTTAGTGATGATAGTGTAGCTCCATGATGCCATTAAAAATCCCGTGTGGGTTCGATTGGCACTCAGTTATTTGGTGTTAATTGTGTATCAGAAAGTATGACTCAAATGTGAGGAACCAAAATGAGAGGACATTTTTCACCGAAATATATTCTGTAGTTTAATCACTTACATTTATAGACAAATTTTCTCAATCCGTTATGTCTTATGACTACTGTACTTGTTATATATATCTATATATTGATCTATATTTTGAAATGTATCTAGGCTTCACACACTTAAATACAAATCCATACTCTCTCTGTCTCTGCACACATTACCAATCCAATGACTTTTGTGTGTCAAGATAGTACATGTGTCCACTAATCTTGTCTCTTTGGCACTTCCTGAATGGTGAAGTAGTTAAAAAAACAGGATAAAAGAAGAGTGTGATATCGCTTCGCCTGCTCAGTTGGTGTCACATTTCACCAGGGCCACAAAAGAGATCCCTGGCAGTTCACTTGAACCAGCACCTCGGCTCTCTGTTATCATCTGTGATAACAAAGAGCGGAGTAAACTGGCCATTTCATCCCAGACAGGTGGCTGAGTGGCATGTTTGACTGATCTAGTGCACATATTTGTGCTTGGGTTGATGCTGAAAGACAGAGACTCTGTTTACATCACCCTTTGATAGAACAGTTGTGCCATGTGGATACTTAATACACAAACTGTGTTTTGATGTAACATATCAAAGCTGGTCTCAGTCTCCATATCTCTATTGTAGTGGCTCTCATATAACAATGTGAAAACAAAGAGAAAGACTTCTTAACAATTTAATAGTTGTAGCTTCCTATTTTTTGTTGAGGTACTTTGTGAAACCACATCACCTCGACATCCCTTTGTGAGATGTATGTGCTTCATTAGCCCTTTTTAAAAAGCATCTTGATACCGACAGCTTCAACCTGACTGATAATCTCGCTGTAAAGCTAAAGAATGAGTGCAGACCGGCAGAACAACATCAAATTAGAATCATGCAAATATTTATACACCTTTCAAATTTTAATGAATACTGACTCTTCTGTAGGCTTGTGAATATTTAAAGGGGGAAAAAAACAACAGGCTTAGTGATCATCTACTGCCCAAATACAGTGCAGGAAACAAACAATCATCTGGTAAATGTTAGCTGATAAAGCCAATATTCACCCATATTTCAAACTAAATTTGATATGCGAGCCTAAAGCTTTTTCTAATCAACATGAATAACTGAAGCAATTCTGTCCTTGAATTACACCCAGCCATTGAAACTTTGTAAAAGTCAGTTGCTTACATTTTTGAACTCCTAAGGTAATGACCTATCACTGCAAACAGACAGATCCCAGTGACAAACAAACACTGCCATGTTTGCCTTGCAAGCTGAGTAGCTGTGATAATTCTCTCTCAGCTTGTTGTCTAAACAGGTAACAGCATATGCATACATTACCAGCTTACAACTCTGAAGTCTATGGTTGGTGATAACAGCAGTGTGATAGACTATTTACCCTTGTAGTGAAAATGTTCTGCCTTTTGTCTCCCTCCGATAAAGTCAGAGGTCAGCTGCTGGAGGATAAGTATGCTAATGTTAGCTGGCCAACTAATATAGGCTGGCATATTTAATAAACTCAGGTTCTTCAGGTAAAGTTGATCCTTGCCCAGCCCTTACCATGACACTTGTGATGTCATCTGGCAACACACTGCGTTGGCAATCAGATTTATGGAAGCACACATTCCTGGTAGATTACTCTGTAATTTGAAACCAATTAATTGTGCTGTAACCTGCCAATTGTTGACAGAGAAGACAAACAGAGTTATCACGGGGACAATCATTTGACTGAAAACTTTCCACAGTTTTCTTTTTGTAGAATCAGTGGTACAATCTTCTTATCTCACCTCATCTAGCAATATAAAGTAACCAAAAGCAATGAAATAGTCACTAATCCTCCCCCCATGCTGCTCCCTCAGCAGGTGCCATTTATTAAATAAATAATTTTGAACTAAAACTAAATTAAGCTGCCAACTTAAATGACAGAACATGCTGTAATCACTGATAGCTCAAGGGGTACATTTTTAAGAAGGAAAGGTGGATGTCTGTGGAACTCAGCTGTGGCAGATATGGCCTATTGTGAGTTAGTTGGAAATTTAAAAAATACAATTGCGACATATATCGCACCAACTGCACAGCCTCCATTCAAAAATTCACCAGTGGTGTCTGAGATATCACACAATATGAATAAATGAAGGATTGACAATATTGTCAACCTCTGCAAGCAGATAAGTAGTATGTGAAAGAAAAAAACATTTTAATAAGAACTACATCTGCTGTATGTGTGACAGTCATCTGTATGCATCTACATCTTCAGCAATACTTAAAGTCCAAACTCATAAATCGCACCACTGCCATCTTTATTTCCTTCACCCTAGTCATCATTGATGGGCTGATGACAGTATGGCAGATTGTTTTAGACCATCTCATCAATCAAATCCGCAAATGCCCAATGATGCATTGAGTTTGGACATTAGGGGTTTAGGCACGTTTAGATAAAGTTAATGTACAATATGATTCACAAGTAGCTGGTGTTATCAGAGATTATTGCTTGACAAAATGATGTATTTCACAGATGTGTGCAATGTTTGTGCTATTTGTGCAATGAGCATGCCTTCTCTTTTATGTTTGTTTCACGGATGAGTGGTGAGTGTATTTAAGTTAAAAAATCCCCTGAAAATTCATGTTTAAGTGTTGCTTTTGCATTCATAACGGTTATCACTGATTATGCTACAGAAATGATCCCTCTCTACATTTCATTTTTTTCTTTATGTTGCTGTAGATTAATTGCCATGCACCTTGAGCCACGACACTTGATTTGTAAGGCAAACGGCGTTAATGAACTTTTGAAACAACTTTTCAGCTGAATTTTCAGCATTGAGAAAGCAGCTTTCCATCAGGCAGCCATCACTGAGCATATCCAGGGACATTGCATTGCTAGTTTGATGAGATGAGAAGAAACTACTCTCGACATGTTCATTGTGTATATTGTAAACAGCATGCCTCTTCTCTGTGTTCCTAATAGTTTTTAGATGTCACTCGAGTTCTTTTCAAGTACCCTTGAACCATGGCAACCCGAAGCACTATTTTTATAAAGCCTTTACGAAGCCTTTATGTACAAATACAAAATGTTCTTTTTTTGAACAAGCTAGCTAACTGTGGCTCTAGGGACGGCAATGTCGGTCTGTTGTTTCTGTCTGGTCTGAAATATTTCAACAACTCTTGGATGGATTGCCATGAAATTTGGTACAGACATTCATGGTCTGCAGCACTGGGTTGCACCAGCTATGCGCAAGTTCAAACGTAGCCTAGTTTGAACAACATATCTAACTTAGGTAACATTTTAAGGGTTACACCATCTGAAATAGTTCCGACATAGGCATAAATTACAACTTAAATCTTAGCCTAGCTCTTAAGTGCTCTGTATGGTACATAATTTTGAAAGGTGGGTTAACTTGGAGGAGGAGGAGGAGGACCAAAATGGTGAGATAACTTTCTAATTAACAAGTACTAATTTATCAGTTTGCCAGTGTAGGCTATCATTATGTGTTTGTTAAATGTTACAGTTTCATTAATAGGATACCGTTATATTACCCTGTGTTGTAGTTGACAGTTTCACCACCCAATGTCACTCTTGTTATTTTTCACAAGCTGTACATTAAGGTTGCATAATTATCACCTAAACATAATGCTTTGTGTCCTAGTTTGTGCACCTTTAGTTGTTTGGTGGTCAGTATTTTGGTTAGTCTGGTTAGTATGGGCACATTAGTCCGGTTAGTAGCTTAGCTACTCGGCAGAGCCTTACATGTCCTTGGTGCAACCAAACATCAACACAGTTTTATTATCAAACTAACTAGCTTCAACGTATCAGTTAGTGTGGACTAAAGGCCTTTAAAGTGGGTTTTTTTGGGCAATTCATTTGCAATATCTTTCAAACTTTATCCAGTCAATGCAAGCTTACACATCAGTGACGAATGGATTCAATGAACCCTGTTTAACTCAGACATAAAGCAGCTGTGGTACAGTTTGAGCTCCTGAACCAACAGTGGAGCTCACCAAGTTCTCCTCCCTTTTTCTTATTAAGTAACAGAAGCACCAGGTCATCATCACTTGATGTTGATTCCATTTTTTCTACAGCAGTGCAATTTTTTGGAGAACTTTAATCTTTAATCTCATTTATTCGCAAACTTGCATAGTTCTGGATGTGAACAGTCAGGTGCGTCAAAATTTGCCTAATAATTATTCGCAATTTCCTACCGTTTATTCACGTTGTGTAAAGGCCTTTAAGGCTACGTTCACATTACAACGTTTTTGTTTAAAAACGAAAACTATCTCTGTACACACAAGCATTTCATCACCATTTCAAAAACAATCCCCTGTCCAAACTACACGCCTGAAAAAGGCATATCACTTGACCAGTCACGTGTACTGGGCATGCACATGCCGGTGTAAACAGGAAGCAGATCATCTACTCTTTAGATGGTTGCTTAGTTGCAGAGAGCAGTGAAATATCTCTGAACATAATAGATTAGTTCACGCATTTTGTTTAGACATTCATGGTTCCCAAAGTATCCTTATGACTTTGGTGATATCTTTGGTGATATCGATTTCTTTAGTGCCAATTAGGTTTACATTTGTGGTTTTAAGAGAAATGTCTCGACAACTATTGGATGGATTTCCATAAAATGTGGTATATTTATGTTCCCTGAATGATGAATTGTAATAATTTTGGCAGACTCTTAAATTTTGGTTTATGACCAATATCTACAAGCCATTTTGAGGGACTTTTCAGCTCCTACTTGAGAGTAGATTCTCTTCCAGCACAAGAGGAGCCATGAGTGATTTTGTGAGCATGATAAAGCGTTTGCTGTTAACAAGTACAGCCTCACAGAGCTGCTAGCATGGTTTTAGACTTGTGAGCAAATCCAAAACTGAAGCCACCCCGGAGTGGGTCAAGTACTGCAGTTTACAAAAATGACTGAATGAATATATGTTAGAGGGTGGATTTTGCATAATCATACTTTTTCTGATACAATATTAAATACTGTATGTAATGCAAGGTTGCAACAACCTGGGTCTATTACACAACTTACCCTCAGTCACCAAAAAGCCAATTTTCATTGAAGCTTTTAACAAAAGCAGTTCATATTTAAAAGCCTGTGAACCACGGCACATCAGATGGAGCAGCCATATGGCTCAGATCAAAACCTCCCCTCGACTGAAAAGAAAACTCACTAATTAAACGCTTCCTGATTAATTCAGCCACTCTAATTAGACGGGAATTTATTCCACATCAATATTTCACTATGTCAGCAGAAACTCCGCCTTGGCCACAAGATAATACAGTTTATTTTTACCAGCCCGAACCCACCACCCCATCACACTCCACTATTTGCATGCATGCACACACACACAATGTAAATGTGAGTGCACACACGTCCAACCCACTTATTTAATCATTTTGCCTTTTCTCTCTGATGAGTTATTTTCCCTGGTGACTGCTTTTGAGGGATGGGGTGACGCAGGAGATGAGAAGTCAAAAGTTGATCAAGTAACTAAAGCCCAAACTGCAACTAAGGAGCTTCCAAAGTTAGATGTACACCCTTTGAATGATTGCCAACATGAAATGAAGTGCATTGAGATTTTATAATTTAAGTTAAGAATCATCTAACATCCTTCTGCTTACAAAAAAAATATTTTGAAGGTGAAATTATTGCTTTGTTGTATTAAAAAAATGGCTGATTAATACTGATTAATTTGATGTACCTTTTTTCTCTTATGTTTGAAACCCGTGAGCTGCAGGATGATGCCCCCTGTTGTAAGGCTAGTAGCCTAGAACAGATGTTTGATTTATTAAACTTTTTTTTTTAATATTCAAAATGTATTTTGCAGAGAAACAAATGAATGTCTGTGACAACATTTCAACAGCTGCTATTCCTCAGATGCCGGAGGCCCACAAAATAAAACCATAATGAGTTTGGACTTCGTCCATTTAGGAAAAAAGCTGATCCCAATGTTTATTTAAGACTTCTTTGAAGACTGAGTTTAAATTAAGAAGGGGTTTACTTCGTGTGGCACTATCTTTGACTTGATGGAAGTAGCCACCAATAAATTATTGGCTGTGTTTGTTTTCCAGAAGTCAGTGGTTGGCCTGAGAGAGATCAGAGAAGCCATCTACAGATGCAACAGACGGGTTCACAATCTCCCTTCATGTATGACCACCTGTTATCACATGACAGAGTTTCCAGTTTCGTCATGTAATGACGACTGAACCATCTCCATGACAACTGAGAGTCTCCAGAAAAGGTTAGTGTGTTAAGATTACTTTGTCAAATAGCTCCTGTGAGGCTTTGACATTGGATACGCTGACAGAATGCTAACAAAATAGAAAAACTTTTGCTTTATTAGGTGATGGTCTGTGTCTCATTTGACTTCTTAATTTGAAAGAATTATGTTGTTTTATGAACAAAGTGTCTTTAAATGCATTCATGTTAATGTTGTCAGGTTATTCAATGCCACAACAAATCATCCAACATCGTTGCTGTGGTTTCAGTGTACATAACACAATGTTGCAGGGGGTTTGTGTAGCAACCTGTCAATCATGGGCATGTGTGAGAACTTTATTGGTAAGCAAGTGTTTTCCAGACTACACAACCAGAACCCTGTCTTTAAAGGAGGCTCAAGTCAGAACAGCAATAAAACAGGAAGTTGGTAATGAGAAAATAAAATTGATTTTTGAGTTTTTTGAAGTGTTTGACAATTGGCATTTTTACTGCAGTAAGGAAATGCTCTTGATGTTTTCTCTGGTACATTTCAAGTTGGATTTATGTTTTGATGCTTTGTCAACTGGAACTGGAGGTAACTGGAGCCAGTTGTTTGGCTTTTCCTGCAAGAATGATCATATTATTAATAATCAAATATTACATTTTGCAAGTTTGAGGCGTATGCTTTTTTAACATTTTAAGACTCTGTGACTAATCAATCAATCAATCAGTCAAAATGTATTTATAAAGCACCTTTCAAACACATCAAATGCAATTCAAAGTGCTTCACAAACGCTTGACAAAATAAGGGATGTTAATAATGGACTTAGAAACACACCAAAACTACCAAAAATAAATGCATAAAGGATAATACAAGCAATACAAATAAAATAAACAAAATTACCATGCAATGTTTTATAGGATGGTATAGTACTGCAACCAGATCCACCATCCACTCTCCCCTCAAGATTCAATTTATGACTAATAACCACATGACATAAACAATCACATGACACTAATAATCGAAAACCTGAATTGAAGAAGAAAAAAACCCAAACAAGAGGGGAGAAAGTGGATTTTTTTTTTTTTTTTACTGCTACACAGGAGTTTTACTATTGATCAAGCACAACCCACTAATTCACCCCACTAACTGCACTTTCTAAGCGGGTGTGAGAACAATTTTAAACAAAAGAGATAATTAAGGCAGCAGTGCAGGGGAGAGGAAACACGTGTGCAGTACACAACCACTTTAGCTTCATTAGCAATGTCGTAACCAGTGAGTCACTCAGCGAGGTAGTCTACTGGTGACCTTTTGTAGTGACCTCAGGTCAGAAGTAATATAACTTAATTCACTAGAAAAGATAGGCATAACAAACCAGACAACATCTTTCTACTGCCATATACAATTTAAAAAACCACATTGTGTTCCAGCATAACTGCAAACTCAACTGTTCTGACTTTCAAAAGCTGGGAGAATATTTTGTCCTATGACAAACTATGGAATATTGTTTTTGGCCACTTGGGGGCAGTAGAAACAAGCAGCAAACATAACACTGAAATATTGTATTATCATATTTTAAGTTGATGTGGTGAACTTGTTAGCAAACAGCTACCTATTTACATACATAGCTCCAACGCTGCAAGTAGCACAGGCAACAACGGAAACTGTTTCCAGGGGACACTAAAAAGTGCCTGGACAAAGCTTGTTGTCCCACCAAAAATAAAAGTACAATTCAGCAAGTTTTCCAACAGCACTTACTGATATATACTCATAAATTAAAACCATGGCAACAACAAGTGTGTCCCATCAGTGTGCATCACTTTTTCATGTCCCCTGGAAACAGTTTTTGTTCTCTGTGCTACTTTGAGCATTTCTTAATTTACCTGTGTTTTGTCTATTTGCATGTGTTTTCTTAAGTTGCAGTGCTGTCAGGGCCCCTGCAGTATTCTTCCTCTTGTCCAGTGAAGATAAGCATTAATTTATTGTCAATGCACACAAGGCAAGTGATACTTCTACCTTCCTAGTCATAGTCCTGCCACACATATGCATGTCATCTTGCACCCTTGAATGTGAAAATGTGAATTGGGTTGTGTTGTCTGCTGTCTGCTTTGACTGGTGACCTGTCTGGGTGTGTTTTTCTGTTCCCAACTGCACTCTTGGATAGACTCCTGCCCTCCCCATGAAAGAACAGTTGTAAATGTGAGAATGGATGGATGGAAAGACCGAAATGGCAGCTCCATTGTCACCATACTGCTTCAGTGTGAGTGCTGCTCCTCACTGAAGGATGAGTCATCAGACTCGTCTTGGTCTCTGATGACAGGAGTTTGGAGTCTGCCAGCCTACTGAACAAAGCCAAACATGTCAGTCAGACAGTGACAAATAGGACATCTGCATATTTAGTGCAGCTGTATTTCATGTTTCAGAGCTGAGAGGACGATGGTCAGCTTATACTGAATAGTTAAAGGGATTCTTAATAGTGCTATGGTGCTATTTAATTCTGAGAGGATAGCTCATTCATCTTTTATGGTCTTAGTTCTTTAGGAGGATGTCCTCCTTTCTTGGCTCTAAAAGTCTCACAAGGATGGGATGTTTTATGTACCACCATGGCCAAAGAAACGTCCCTTTAATGAAATGCCGTTGACTGCAATTCTTACTACAGGTAGCGGGTTTAGACACAAAAAAATGTGGTGAATAAATCCTGGGCAACATCATTAACATGAATACTTTAACAACCCAAACATGCATTAGGAAAATAATGCAATATTCACAATCTAAATATATTGAAAGGCAGCTGGAATGGTTAAGGTAATTTGTTTTTTTTGTGATAACTGGATGTAATTTGGGGGTAAACAATATCAGTCACCTCTGACTAACAGTAATGGGTGCTTTATTTTTCATATCCTGAAAGATACCAGAGAGAGAACACAGATCTTTAACAGCCAAAATGCTAACAGCCGAATTTAGCTAACCAAAAGTGAGTTATTTTCATTAGAAATACATGATGTGACTCAATGTAAACTTTAAGCTCTTCATCAGTTTTTAACTTGATCTGAAGTAGTGTCTTTGGATTTAAAAAAAATCATGAAATTGTTTCCCCAAAATAAGATAAATATAGGTGAAAATTAAGATTTGTACTGATTCAGTACAAAACAGCTTGGTTAACAGCCAATCTCTGAACCCATCACCTATCAGTGATGTAGCCTAAATCAGCTAATGTTTTTTGGACTTCCGGTGTAACCAGCAAGACTTCCTCTTCCATGTGCCGGTCAATGATAAAAAGCTAAATCACTGTCAGACGATAGCCGATGTTCCACCTCTCTTCCTCTGACTGTTTACCTGCATGCAACCAAAGCCTACGGAAAGCCTAGCCTACGGATTCTGAATTCATATGCTGATATCTGTTTATAGAGATTATTGGACAACAGAGATCACTTTACCAAGGTGCTGAGATGTGTGGTTGTCAAATTGGACTTGGTTCAATTATAAAACTTGAATCTGGACATTTAGGTAGGTGTATGGTAGTTTATCAGTGCATCAAAAGATCCTGCTTTGACCCATGAACTACATAAATGTATAAAAGTTGAATTGTTTAAGAGATGCTATCTAAATCCAAGACACACATGCACTACTTCCAACTGCAGTGTACTAATTGCACATAACTGGGCAGTTTATAAGTCAATGTTACATTTGTATGTGTCCATGAATCAGTGTTTTTCTTTCAAGCATATATTATTAACACTCCAACTGTCAAGAACACATCCTTAAGGAGGACCTCCTGCTCTTTTTTTTCTCTTGACAGCAAGAAAGCAGAGGTTGTTACAACCACAGGGAGATCAAAGTAGTAAAAGCAGTATAGCTGGGAAACCAGCTTTGGTCCACAAGGGAGGATTATATGTGTTTGAAATTAAGCTGCCCTGTGGACTGTACCACACAGCTCACCCTTGCTGGCCTGATATCTATTCACCCCACTTGCTGAAAGATTCATTATAAACAGCTATTACCTATAGACCAACACAACACCGGCCTCGGGTTAGGCATGCAGCATTACTGAAACTCTAGTCACAATGGCCCCGTTTAATGATAGTGATGTCATTAATAACAAAAACCCATGGTCCTAGTAAAAAAACAGGTCTATTGTCTTTTTGTCTGGGAAGAGGCTGCTTCCTTGACCTTTCTTTTCACTCTGCCGTGTACCAATTCATTATTTATCAGCCAACAAATAAAAGAGTACAAGCTTGTTTCAGTTGTGTGGTGATCTGTTAAAAGGTCATAATTACATGAGATGATTGAGTGCCTGAAGGGTTTTTCTGCTTGTTTGGTTGTTACATGTCATCTAATTTAGTTATAGTGGAAACAGGTGTGCATCATTGTAGAGTGGACACTGTTCATTGGTTGAAGGGGGGGTGCATTTGCTCTATTCTATTCAAGTTGGTGTCATGTGCTTGTCAAAACTATAAGTATCTTAACTAGCTTTGTTATTGTATGATTTTAGCTTCACAATATAACTATTCATGTTTCTGCATGCAGTAGTTGCATTGCTCATCATGCCTTCCAAACATATCCAGTGCAAAATATCTAGTGTATTGCCCTTCTATTGACTGCTAAAAAATGCAGTAGAGGGGTATTTAGGGGTATGTGTCATTTAGATGATCAACTGGCCATCATCCATCATTTATAGAATGGCTGAGAGAAAAGTCTTGATTTTGAGAAACTGCATCATCCAGTAGTTGATTTGAGTTAACTGGTTAATAACTGTACCATCACAACAGAATTTATACCAAATCTAGTATGTTTGACAAATGCAATAATTTGATATTCTTTAAAGAAGTCATTTTTTAAAACTTTTTTTAACTTAGTTTTGTGATAATAGGATAGAGATTAATTAAATATTTTCACAATAAATATTCTGTATTTGTAAAACTAATGCAAGCATAGATCAAGTATGTGGTAAAAGGTGCCATCTGGAGGATATGTGAAATACTGTGGGCTACTGAGAGACAAAGGTTCATAGGAAAAATGCCATTGTTATAAAGCCTTGCTGCATCATATCCAAACCTCTGACAAAATTGTATGTCATACATATTGTATGTAATGACACCATGGACTAAGTTTCTCCTTAATCACATTAGATGAAAATATTTATTTATACAACCCTCTCATTGTAATAGTTAGTTTATAGTATTCAGTGTAAGTGTAGTGTGTGAAGGCGTTGTGTCTTTTGGTAGATGTAGTGTTTACAGTAATCTTTATAACGAAGCAAAGAAGGTGGAGGGTTTATATTCAAAAGCTGTTGATGTAGAAAGGCTAAATTTAAGCATGAAATAGGTACAGGGCTACAAAAGAAGAAAGCATTATTTTGACATTTCTATTGTTTTCCAATTCTCATTGTAATTTTTAAGATGCAGAATCAGGCACAACCATCTGTTTTCTAGGGGCTATAACATAGCACCTTTTGTAACAGGGTTGTGGACTGCTTGTTTCCTATACTTGACATGAGCGTTTCACATTAATGTTGGGCCGATATAAAATACTATAAAGAATAGATGCTGCAGAGCCTCCGTGATCCAAAATGCTAGCAGTGGCATCTTCCCTCCATTTTTGTTCTTGCTGATAAAGTGTGGAAATCTCCCCAGCTGACAGGGGTCAGGGAGGCAAACCGTCTTGTGAATAGCAAACTTGGCTCCAAAACATTTCTCCCTCTTTCAAAGCCTGAGCAAAAGGGAGCACAGTGAGGTGTCAGACAGCTCCTGATGGATGTGTTGTATAGGCTGAGTCAGGCTGCACAAATACTGCCTCTGTGTTCTGGGGGGAAGATGGAGTTTTACATCCTTGCTGAGGGCATATATGAGTCCATGGGCATAGCTTATAAACTCAGTGCCAAACACTGGTACACTACCAAAGTGACTTGCAGTGCACTGTAGCAGAAAATATAACACCAACAGACAACATAGACTTACAGCAATTTTCCAGCAACTGAGCAAGCCTGCGTCTGTGCAGCAGGAGAGCGATGATAGCAGGAAGACACCGGGTTTGGCACCAGGATAGTGACAGGAATGTAAAGTGGAAGTTAAACTTTCTTTACCTGTTTTTTTAAACACGTATCAAAAGTGAAAGCCTCCACTGAGAAAACTACAAGTGAAAATAAATTGGTATACAATTATATAAAACACATAGCATTCACTCAGATAATCGGAAAGAATGCAAGCAAGGCAATAAAAATCTATAAAAATGTGTAGTCAGCAGATGCAGCTGATATAATAGACGGTGTGGAGATGGTTCTGTGGTGTAAGGGCTAAGGAAATATCTAAACGTGGGTGTCCTCTGGGATTACTGGTCTAAAATTCTGAATCACAATGTCCATGGTTTGAAAGGAGACTTTTTTATTATTGCCTGTCATCACATTTCTCATCACATTTTCTGCCTGTATTTACTGTCAAATAAAAACAAGAACAATTGAAAAGATTCAATGAATGATATTATAGACTATGGGTTAGATTTAACTAACAGCCCAGCAGCCAAACCTGTTGTAGGTCTGCTTTTCTGAGGCAAGTAAAAAGAGCAATCCAGTTGTCTAAATGAGAAAAGATCAGTGTATGAATAAATGAAAAACAACCTAATGTCATACTAGTGTCAACTAGTGTCCTTTAAGGTGTGACACTGTTCTTTACTGAAAATACTATTCCCACGATGTATTGTCTCATTCACAACTAAAGCAACTACGTAAAGTGTCTGCATGAGTTAGTTGTCAGTTTCAGTTCATAACCCTTTAAATCATCATTGATAATTTGCTGCCACCTACTGTCTTGAGGCTTTAGTACAGTAGTATTAGTGATCCGTGAATGCTCGCTGCAGCACATATTAAGTATAAAAAACATTTTCAAATGATTCATAGAAAATACACACAAAGAGAAAACTTACTGTTGCTGTTATTTTAGATAATAGGATAAATATATATTTTTTTCTATCCTGAAATGTACCTTTTTTATGGTTATGGTGCCTCAGATACACCATTGTCCCAAAATATAGAGCCAACTCTATTGTTCAGTCAATTTCAGAATTTGTTTAAGTTTTGGAAGTTTGTTTTTGATTGAATTAATTATGCCTAATGCATATGATATTCTCATCTTCAAACATCTTCCGTTTTTTGGAAATAAAACCCTAATGTTGAAGGTAAGTCAATGAGAAAATGTATTTTAAAAGACATTTTTTGGGAGATAACATGTATATGGCTTCCTCCTTATTGCAGGATCTGAACGCAAAGACTGTGTACATATTCAACTGTAAAATAGGCCTGTGTGAGCAAATAAAGTGGAATCTTATGGAGCCAGAACAGTGACAGCGGAATTTGGCATGGGAAAGTAAATTTAGCATCAAAAAGATAGCTTGAACTGAAATTTATATATTTTTTTGTTTTTCAATGACAGTTTTTTTTTACGCTTTTGGTTTTTGTTTTGCGAGAGGGGGGTTTGAGGGGAGGGGCCAGGAGAGCGTAATTGGTGTATAATCTGCATACAAGTTTAGAGAACACAACCCAGCCCGGTTCTGTGTGAGCAAACAGCGCCAGAAATACAGTCGCTGTTCAAGAGTTCCTGGTGAACTTGTGGAAGACATCGCTGTAGGTTTGTGGTGATGCCAGAGGCCTCTGAGGGACGAGAGGACAGCTGGTCCAGGAACAGAGAAGAGTGATGTAATCTCATTAGTATGTATATAGTCTCCTGGCCCCTCCCCTCAAACCCCTCCTCTCCAGTCCAAAGCAGTGACAGAGAGTTGAAACCGAAAAAAGGCGGACTTCATAAAAGAAAACTGTTGTCAAGTTCAGGTTTTCTTTTCCATGCCAAATTCCGCTTTCACTGTTCTGGTGAAAGCGATTCTTACCTGAACAAAATTAAAGAATAGACTACAGGGGTTTCAATTCTGAAAACATTGCTGAGTGTTCCATGGCTACTAGACCTGAAAAACTGGCATGACAACCACACTCCCTTGAAGCACTGACTTATTGAAACCGTCACAGATCCTTTCATGTAGTCATTCTTGTTGTCTTTGCTTTTCTTTGACTGAGTTTGAAAAACCAGTCTCTGGATTGTAATGAACCAGGATGCCGTCTGACATCCTCAGGTACCTCCTCAAGGATTTATAACGAAAAATATAACACCAAAAAATAATCAGGCCAAAATCATTTAATTGTTCTCATTGCACTACCTTCCACTTGGAATTTCAGTAGGGGGTTATTGCATTGGCCTGTATTGCATAGTATTTAATAAATACATATACATATAATAATGATTTATATCAATAAATACTATTTATTGATATATTTTATAATATTCTTCCATGGTTTGTCCCATAAAAATGTCTTCTGACATGGCAAGTTGTGTATACTAGGAAATACAGGGCATACAAATTCCACCTGTGCTGTTGCCTCATGGGAGGGGTAGGGCAAAAAGTAAAAAGGCAAGACACTTCCTTTTAGACATCGTTTGTCCATGCTGGCAGTCAACAAATACAGAGCAATCTCCTACAACTAAAGGTATGGAAACCTTTTTAACAATACATACTTTAAAAAATAATCTTTTCTTTTGACTGGGTACAGACATCCAAAAGTAATTCAATTTTGGCAGGTGATACTAAAATACTTGCTAAATGCTAAATGCAACAGTTAAACGATAGTTTTCAATGTACGGCCAGCTGAGATAAGTGACCTGGCTCAGAAATGGTGTATTGAAAAAATAGTGAATACTACAGACAAATATATAATCTGTAAATATATTTATCCAGGAAACACTCGAAACCGTGGTTCCTTCACAGATGCTTTTATTCTTCGGCGTGTCAGTCACCTTCTCCTTTAACCTCCCCGTAGACCTGTGTAATAAATAATAAAGTATTACGCATTGTACAACGCGATTGGATAGCGTAACATTAATCGTACACAATGAAACGTAATAACACAGTCTTCGTATGGAAATCACTTAACTTTAGCCGAGCACTAACTTCTCCTGCTAAACAAAGAACGTACAATTGCTTTCGTACAATAAATCATTACTCAGAAATAAATAATACAAATATATGAACAACAACAACCTAAATATTTTCATGGCAGTTAAAGACACTATCTCTTTAAATATATAAAAAAGTACTAACAAGGAAGTATTCTCGCTCAAAAAGACTTCCCGGCTTGTGTTTCTACCTTCAATATAAAAGCGAAGAATTGGAAAACAGTATATATATATATATATATATATATATATATATATTTTTTTTTTTTTTTTTTTTTTTTGTATTTTATGCATTAATGCATGCAATGTTTTATTTGAGTCTAATTATTGGAGCAATAAATCGCACAGTAGTAAGAGTTTTAATTTATGTTTAATGCAATATCTTTCCACATTGTAAGCTGTAGTCACTTTTCAATGAAGGCAAATGGTAGAAACACTTACATCACATACATAACAATTGTATTCGTCGAATACATTTAGATATGGAACTATTTTTGTAATTTCTTTTTACAAACGTTTCTAGTCAGGCTTAGATTTCTGGAGATGAGCTTTTAGTTTGAAAGAATTAGATCGGAAGTCGTATTGTTATTGACGCTGGCGGAACTCAGCGCTGCAGTAACTGTACGATACAAACATGACGACTGTCAGGAGTCTGTAGCTACACGTTAGCTAATGTGCTTCAGTTTCTACCCACGTTTTTATTCTTCCTCTGTAATCATGAATAGGGCGCAGCTGAAGCGGTCCAGTATCTTGAGGATGGCGCTTGCCGGCTCGGAAACAATGGAGCAGGACGGACATGGAGAGACATTCATACTCCGGGCTGTTAAAATAGCAACTGTGGTTGCACTTTATTGGTTTGTTTCAATAACAATGGTGTTCCTTAATAATTATCTATTAGACAACCAAGACTTAGAGGCGCCGTTGTTTATCACTTTTTATCAGTGTGTGGTGACTGTTGCACTGTGCTGGCTCATGCAGCTGCTTTCCAAACTGTGCCCGAGACTCATCGACTTCCCGTCGGTCAGATTAGACTTGAAGACGTCCCGAGAGGTCTTGCCGCTGTCCATTGTGTTCATTAGCATGATCACCTTCAACAACCTGTGCCTGAAATATGTCGGAGTGGCTTTCTACACGGTCGGACGCTCTCTCAGCACAGTTTTCAATGTCCTGCTGTCGTACGTTATCCTGAAACAAACCACATCATTCCAAGCCCTGCTGTGCTGTGGGATCATACTAGGTATGTTAACTTTCTTCTCTCTGGACGTGGGGTTATAACGCAGTATTTTCTTTTCTCTCTTCTCTGTTAGATGCATAATAAAAGATAAATCTAGAAGTTACTTGGGCTGAAAGTATGTGGACACCCATGAGGTCGCAATTGGTTGAAACATCTCATTTCAAAACCATAATATGCTATGTCACAGCCAATTTTCTGGGAAAGCTTTCTACAAGATTTTAGAACCTGGCTGCAGGGATTTACTCCCACAAAAGCATTTGTGAGGTTGGGTACTGATGTTGGGCGATAAGGCCCGGCTAGTGAGAATGTCGGATGATGGGGGTGAGGTCAGGGCTCTGCAGGCCCGGTCAAGTTCTTCAACTCCAAACTCAGAAAACAGTTTGTTTGTTTTTAATGGACCTGGCTTTGTGCACAGGGAGCAGTGTCATGTTGAAATAGGAAAGGTCCTTCCCCAAACCTCTGCAACAAAGGTGGTAGTGCGGTAGTGGTAGTTTTAGCACAATGCTTACTTTTGGCCATATATAGTATAGTTTTTATATTTACCACCTAATTGCTGCATAGAATGAACCAGGAAAGCATTCCATTATCATTTGTACAATTTTCTACGTTTTCATGTGATATGTGTCATGATTAAGTTTTTGTGAATACAGCACAAATTGTGTCTAAGAGCATTATACTTTAGAATATTTTCGAAAATTGATTTATGTCTGTTGAAATATGATATATATGATATATATATATATATATATGATATACAATTAGTGTTTTTAGTTTTTTTGTCATTTATCAACCAAACATGGCAAACATTTGCTGTTCAGTTTCTCAAAGGTGACAATTTTCAGTTTTTCCTTAGTTTTACTTGATTATAAATGTTCAATTTGCTGTGATATAAATGAAATGTGGGACTTTTAGTTGTTTAAAAAAACAGCAAGACCTCTGGCTCTTGGAACATGTGAATGGGCATTTTTCACTATTTTCTGACACTAACAACATTTTAATTGGAAACAAATGTAATTTCTTTCAATCAATAATTCAATTATTGGTAAAAAAAAAATCCAACAAATATAAGAATTACTCACTTACTGGTAGCTATAATAGAGAGAGAGGTAGAGACAATTCAGCCGATAGCAGATCGGCTGCTCCAGTGTTAAAAATGCTTCATTGTGTATTATGATATCACAGTCTTGCTTGTGTCCATGCTTCTCAGGTGGATTCTGGCTTGGTGTGGACCAGGAAGGCATGGCAGGTTCTCTTTCCTGGTCAGGCGTCTTTTTTGGGGTGCTGGCCAGTGCTTGTGTCTCTCTGAACGCCATCTACACCAAGAAGGTGATGCCAGCAGTGGACGGAAACATTTGGAAACTGTCTTACTACAACAACATCAACGCCTGCGTCCTCTTCTTCCCGCTCATTCTTGTGTTTGGAGAGCTTGGCCATCTCGCCAGCTTCAGCCGCCTCACTGACATCAGGTTTTGGGGCATGATGACGCTTGGAGGAGTGTTTGGTTTCGCCATCGGCTACGTCACAGGCCTCCAGATCAAGTATACCAGTCCACTCACTCACAATGTCTCGGGGACAGCAAAGGCCTGTGCGCAGACTGTTATCGCAGTAGTGTACAACTCTTCCAGTAAAAGCTTTCTCTGGTGGACCAGTAATATGATGGTGCTGTGTGGCTCGTCAGCCTACACTTGGGTCAAGAGTCTAGAAATGAAGAAGATTCCCCACAAAGACCCTCAGGACTCAGCCAAGGAAAAGCTGCTGCCAGGGGAGAAAGGAAACTTGGGTGTGTAACTATTGTAAACCAGACTGAGAAACCTGCTTTTTATCCATGTGGTGTGAGAAGGTGATTGAAGTGATGCATACATGGCATCTGTGATTTTGGTTGGATTTAATAGTCCTGTGGTTTTGGCTTGAAGAAATATGTATATATTTTATTGAAAGCAATTCACATTCTTTTGGGGCCTTTTTACAGTTATTTCTAAAGTGAAATGACAGAGAAATACAATAATGTGTCTTATGATCTAGTCTGCAGGTGAAGGAAAAAAAATCATGTTTTTATTCACAGGGAGGATATTTACTCCGATTGAGGGTATTAAAGATGGTGTACAACTCAGCTGTTTTCCTATTAAAAGAAGATTGTGCTTTCACTATAAAACAATGAAATTAATTATTATTTTTATTTATTATTTTTATTTATTAGGTAAAGTACTTATTCTGTCCTTGCAACTGCGTGTCTGAGCAGGGCTACACAGATAGCAAACAAAAACTCCAATAAACCGTTTTCTTCAAAAAGGTGTGGATTTACTGTTGTTTCTGTGTAAAACTGAAAAAATACAATATAAAGCAGTATCAATAGAGTGTACACACATTGGATATATGCATAACAAAATAAAAGTGACAATGTAATAATTCCATGTACAAAAAAGTAATCAACTTAATATAATAAACATGAAATAACCTCAAGAAAGGAAGGTAAGAGTATATAAAAGAACAGTTTTAGCTTACAAAAGACCCTAGAGGTGCTACATTCAATTAGCTAGTAAGCTGAAACATGAATCAAATGGCTGGTATGTATAACATACAGTCGTCTGACAACTAAAATAACATCTTCCTTCTACAGAACAATTCCCTCAAGAAAACAATCATTCTAACCACATTTCACATCCTTAGTTACGGACAGATCTAATCCAGGGCTTCAACAGAATGCGAGCACTGTTCTCGTGTGTACATTGAAACAAAAGGGAGGCTCAAAAATGAAATTGTAAGAAAAACAAGCACTACCTGAACCCGCCACTGGGGACCATCAATGCAAACTAAACAGATCACAACAATACTATTTATATATTATTTTGGCACTCTTGTCAAATAAAATATTTATAGTTTCATGTTGTGTCAATTTAGAGACTTATCAATGATATGTCTTCAAATGTAATCTCATGTGAATTCAGAGCCAGGTCAAATAAAGCAAAGTCTGAGCTTTGGCACGATTATCTGTCATATGAGGACAATAAGCCAGTAAACCAGCTTAACTCCCTTATGTTTGTGCTCATCCCTGATGTGTGTGAGAAGTTAATGAAGCTGGATGTTGTGATTTGTGGCACGTTGAAGCGAGACTATGGCAAACACTGCCGTCGTATTCGGGCCTTGGAAGGTCAATACAGTGACGAGTTGTCTGCTTCAAGTGCAAAGTGTTTCCACACAGACCACCGGATCACATTCATCAAGGTGACCAATATTTGGCACACGGGGCACAAATGAAGAGGTCCCTCCTTCTATAGCTGAGGTTTTGATATGAAGGCAGAAGAACACAGGAATGGCTCCTCCATGAGAACATTGCTAATGTATTTTTTGACCATGATTTTTCAGAGCATTTAGAAAGTGGGATATCCTTTAGACCTGCTGAAATAAATACATAATGTATCAACAAAAGCAATAGTCTGGAAGCTGAGACGGCCTGTGCTTGCATTTATTTATTTAATCCCGTTATCTCAAAATACCATTGCTCGTTTTCTCGTGACAATAGGTTGATTTATCTTGTAGTCTTCACCTTAAATGACAAGGACTGATCTGAATGTTACCTCTAACAGAAATACATAATTCAGTTTCTGCCTGTGTTAGACCTTGATTAAAGCACAGTGGTGCATTGATCAATAATGGGTACTCCTTGACTTACATCTGATCAGTTGTTACAGTTGTCAAGACGGCATCTATGTATGCTGATCATAAGAATGCTAATAAGGGGAAACAACCTTTTGTTTTCTACTGATAACAGGTTATCTGATTATATTAAGATAATAGCTTGTTTTCTCGAGTTAACGACTTAAACAAAGTAACTGGAACGAAGTCTGCTCTCGGCTTCCGTAGAATAGACATACTTCTACAGACATACTGTAAGTTACTGTTAAAGTCAGTGTTTAAATAAGAAAATAATTGAATAAAAATAAGTAAATATCTTTCATTGTTTGGGACTGCAATCCAGTGAACTAGGTTTTACTAGTGTGATGTAGAGATGTGTTGTTTCTTTAACTGACACGTGAAATTACCAAATTGAGCATTAACATAAAGAGACCAGACATTACTCTAGTCTCAGGGTAAAAGGATCAAAAATGTCAAATTAGATAATATATCCTAATCAAATGTAAAATTATTCTGTAGATATTCAGTGTATTACATTTTTAGATTTCATGAAGGTGTTCTTGTATCTTATCATTTAGATTTTCAGCATGTCTGAGGATTCAACATTTCAAATTCTAACATAGATTAAAAATCTACTTAATAAAAATATTAGTTTTCTTTGCATTGTATTTTTCTTTTAATGTTCAGCTATTGTTCTTCATTCTAGCTGTGCATTGTAGTCTGACTTGGATTTGTAGTAATCCAGTTGCCTGCTGGCAAAGACACTCACAGCTAAGTGCATGTAACTGCTGTAGAGCTTAATATCTATCGGTCCTCATAATTCTTGCTATTTCTGGGGCTGATGAGGACTTGAGGACCCCTCTATGTGTTACTATTGCCAGTGTGCGCAGCTTGGTTATTGTCAACACTGGCTGGAGGTGAGGAAGGTCAGTGGATGTTGGAGCAGAGCTGGATGCGAGTCTCTGGGCTCTAAATGGAAATTTTCCCTGAGCAACAGGGGAGCTAAAAATAGCTGACAGAGCACCATGGGTAATTACATGAACCAAAAAACACCGGTCTCTGATGTCAAGAACTCATTTCAACAGTGAATTTGGCCTTGTGACACCAATGAAAGTTTTCTAACTGTGTCATAATGTGGAATACATAATCCCCCCCCACCCCTCATCTTTCTCTCTCATGTCTGATAGGTTCCAAATGACAGGACAAGGCAAGATCTTCAATAATGATTGACAGTTCAAAGGCTGCAAGTATCATAAATAGTCACTGATGTTTCTTTGTATGTGTCTTCTCAAAGTGCTGGTCAAAATGAAGCTGTCACTTTGTTGATGCTAGAGTTAATTACTACTGGGACATTTTCAGTTAAAAGTATAAGTATCTTCTTGTTGTGTATTAAAACAGTCTCACCATGCAAGGAGAGCTGCATACTTTATGTTTCTACAGTTATATCGTTTCATGTAGTTTAATGTCTTTATTTTTGGGCCGCTTGAGGGTCAGCAAAACAAGCTAAACACCTTCCTGACATAAAATCACATTATAAAGCAACATTATCATCGCCATGTTTCTGGACACCTGACGAATGTAAGTTCAATATTCACTCCCTGCCAGGCTCTGTTGTGATCTCCACCAACCTACACATCTTTCTCATCAACGAAAGCTTTAAGCACAGTTGTTTGTTCCTTTTGAAAAAAAAAAAAAATTGGTTTCAGAACATTCCACATCAGTGCCAGCCATCTTGGTTGTTAACAAAAATGCCTAAATGGCTCGTCTCTACATCGTGTCAAACCCGACACATACTAGGGACCAGACTCATCTGCCAGAGCAAATAAAACAAGCTGGCAGATTGGCAGATTGATATGATGTGTACACTAGAATGACAACATTAAGGCATGATTATTATTTATAAATGTATTGCAGTTGATATACAGCTAATGCCTGCTGTAAGTCTGTGCTTTGTATGCGCACCTTTACCACTAATTACAGCTTTAATTTTCTTTGAGACATCTGTAATTTTCCCATTCCTCCTGCATATTTTCTCACTCAGTCATTCTGGATATATTTTTACACTAGCTACCCAGCTCAAATACAAGCTTGTGAAGAAAAGTCAAACATCTAATGACCTTTTTGGTGAATTATTTGCTAATATATTAGCCTTAACGACATAGTAAGGTTATATTATGGCAAAGCTACCTCAGCATCAACTCTTGAAGCCATTGATTGGCTGATCAAAGCCTCAGGCACATCAACAAGAAAATAGATAGTACTGTAAAAATATGTATCTCAATGCATCAACTTTTTATCAGCTAATAAAATCAGCTATGCTTTCAGCCTTGTAATAATATTTTTTTTAGATAATGAAATAGGTAAATGGTTAATTTAGCATAAGAGGTAGGAGGCATTTTTTTACTCATAAATGTACATTTAATCATTGATGTTTCGAAATTTCAGAAAATTTAAAAATCACCAGATTACCAAATATTGATGAGATATCTACATATTGTAGATCACTATAAATATATGTGTATACAAAAAAATCTTAAGTGTCTCAGTCATCTTTTTACAAATGTACAATTAGCAGTCCATGCTCATCTTTAGTCATATCAAAAAATATCAGATAATGATAATCAAAAAGTAAAAGACAATAAGCTTTATAAACAGCAAACAACAGTTGAAGTCATGTAATGTTATCAGTCTCAGTCTGTCACCTTACAACCTGCCATAATGGAGAAGATGAGAACAGGTATCAAAACATGGAAACTCTTAAGTAAAGGCTTAGGTAATGGAAAAGTAACCGTGGGCATGAAATGGGCTGTGACGATCCTGTCAGCCTCATTGCTCCTGGCAAATCAATGGAGACTGACATCATAAACATTTCACAGAGAGGACATCTGTTATCTGTCTTCCATGAAGTGGTAAAATTGTCATGTCCGGCATGACAGCTGGTGTGTAATGGGGCATTGGTAAACACATTTGGCTTTATGCGATAGGTATTTATTTAGTTTTACTTGTAAAGTATTTGGGTGAAAAAGACAGATTTTTAATATCTAATTTGCAGCTTTGTAGATATTCACTTATGTTCTTTCCTTGAAACCTCTCTCAACAGTTAGACTTTTCTTTTTCTTTGGACTTCACCCTTCACTGTTTTCCTCATTAACATGTCTTTATTCCCCTCAAATGCACTTTCCCCTTCCTTTGCCAGCAAGTATTTTCCCCCTGATACTACTCAGTGCGCAGCTCATTCTGGACTCAAGCGCAGAGAACTACTTGCAGACCTAGCACTGACATAAACTAAAAGTCTAAGAAAAGAATGGGTTAAGGATCTATCCATTATGCTGAGATAGGATAATTCATCATCCATAGCTACGTCATATTTTTGAGCAGACAGAAAGATCTGTAGGTAACACTGAGCTATACTTCTCCTTTTGAGAAACGTCTTTGGAAGTTTATTGCTGTGAGCTTGTCAGCTGACATGCTCACTTTCCTCGCAAGGAAAGTGCCCAGGTCCACTCGTCTGGACCCCAAACTCTACTACCTCCTCCTAAATTTCTGTTTATGTGTAACAACGTGGCCAGGTGGTAAGTAAAAGGCAGTTATTGCAGTGTTGTTGCACTTAATGTTGTTCGTACACAATATTGGAGTCATTATATCACAAAGCCTCTTCTTTGTGAAAACAAAAAATAAGCCTGCTGATGCAATTGCTGACTAACTGTGGAGTTATTTCATGACGATGAGTCACTTGTGCTACTAAGACTTGTCTTAATTCATTATACAGACTCTTATGTGCCTCACTGAATATGGTATAGCTTGTATAAAGCCATTTGTTTTGCCAATTTATGTAAATATTGGACAAATTAATGAGGGGTCAATACCTGGGAGGCTTTCACATTTAATTGATCACAGAAAGCTATAACTATTGATGGATAGTATTAACCCTTGTGCTACCCTGTGGAGAAGACACTGGGTCAAGCCAATGGGCCACTGGGTCAGTATGACCCAGCAAGGTAGCACAAGGGTTAAACCTGTGATGATGACAAATGGCTTTCCACTTTCCACTGCTCTGTTATATGTGTATTGTGTTTGAGGAAACAATAATGTTATACAGTACATATCTAGTGAAGCTTGCATCTTCAATGGGGTTTTGGGACATATTTGAACCCGTCTCTGCATCCCAAGCTACTCAACACCCTTACCCTTTTCACTAGATTTCTAAAACCACATGTAACAGAGGTATGCTGCAGGGATGAGTCAGTTGTAAAAGGAAAATGTGTAGATAAAAATATGTTTAGATCCTCTGCTGTAATCTTGATGCATCTGTCCTTTGTCTTGGTTCCACCTCTAACAGGGGACAACTGTCCAAGCTCTGAGTGGAGCATCTTGTGCCGCCCATGTTGTGAGTACTACCTTATCCAGTGCCAGTGTCCCTCAAAAGGCTTGAGGGTAGGCTACACTGTTCCCTGCTGTCGCAATGCTCTGGATCAGTGTGACCCCTGTATCATTCACCCAGGTACACTCTCATTGTCATTTTGAGATATCATTTTATTTGTAATAATCTGAGTTATTTTGACTCCTGTTCTGCCATCACTGCTGAAGCCAAGTGCTTCTGTTTATTCCAAACAAGCAGCTGCTGCATACAGATAGACAAAACACTCAACTTCTTGTTTATTATTAGTTTATTTTTCCTGGGAAAAAAGCTACCAGATACTGGTTTTTCTTTCATGTTACTTTCAATTTCTTTCTGCTCTCGTCCTTGCCAGGTTGCAGTCTGTTTGAGAACTGTAAAACCTGCCACAATGGAACCTGGAAAGCCAATGATGACTTCTTTGTCATTGGAAAGTATTGCACAGAGTGTCACCAAGGCTGGAGTGGAGGGGACTGTAAAAGTAAGTTAGATTTCTGTAAGACCATTTTTTTCCACAGAATTGGCTGATTATTCTGAGAAGTGAGCAGCTGCACTCTTTCATGCTCAAGTGCTGATGTGTTCTTATATTTTGTCTGTACAACTCTTTGGCTGAATGCTTGATGTTTTTTGTCTGAGATTCACTTTTTAGATTACAAGGTCCAAAGGTAATTGCAACCACTGATAACTGAGTCATTCCACTATGATTTACAGAGCTCTTAAAGACTGACATTATCTGACGACTTAAAATAATCATTTTTTTTTTGTTAGTTTATTTTAGTTTTGCAGCATTTGTAAACACTGCTAAGCTTTTTATAATAATAATAATAGTAATAGTAATACTAATAGGTATTTAAGTTTACTATAAAGTAGAGAAACATAATGCATCACCTACAAATGAACCTCTTTAGAAAGACTGCTACTATTTGTAATACACCATAAGGCCACTTGGTGGCAACAGCGCTTTTGTATTTGGTTTCAGCCAAGCAACAACTAACTACAACTACTAGTATATAGTTGTAGTACATGTTCACTAAAATATTTAAATACTGATTCTCTTTTATTCTTTTGAAATCTAAATATAATCTGCATTGTGCTACAGCTGCTACCATAGCCAAAACATTTTGCCCACAGCAACATTATCTTATTAATAGAGGCAGGCAAGAGAGTTTACCTGCTCGCCACTCTTGTTATTCACTCTTATGATATTTTCCCATTCATTATTTTTTCATGGCCCTGGGGAAATTTCCACTTGGATGCTATTTTGTCATGTACTGTCAGTTTGACATACACAAGGGAAGGCATGGAGCCATTATGCAACTTCTATAGTCCTACACACAACCTTTTTAGAGTCTGTAATGGTCCAAGTGGCCAGTCATTCAAATTAAATAGGTTGCATAATTACAAATGCTTTGCTGAAGAGGTAGTGTGAACTGAAATGTTCTTAAAGCCTGAAACCTTTAACCATTAAATACCATCTCAAACCCTGATTTAAACCGTCACGCTGGTCCCTTTTAGTAGAGAGGATTGACAGAAACTCTGGGGAATTTCCAATATCTTGGTTTGCTTTTTTAGTGTTCTGAAGAACAAGCATGCCAGCATGATGTTTATAATCATTAGGATGTTATTGAAGTGACTTGTTGGATCCCATCATGTAGTAATTTTGGGAAATTATCTGCCCACTTACACAGCATGTTACATTACTGGTCCTGCTTGCAACAGTAAAAATTTTCAGTGCAAGTAATTAGGAGAAGTAGAAAGTAATCACCGTTCTCTCTTATTGGGTAGCATGTGGCGGCGTCATTCAGCGGGCTCAGGGTCACATAGCCCTGCAGAGTTACCCGACAAATGCCCGATGTGAATGGATAGTGCAAGTGGAGAGGGACAGCAGCATCGAGCTGAGGTGGGTCACTTTTTTTCAAAGCTTTTACATCCATGGAACGAACATGGAAAGGTAGATAATGTCTGAAACAGAAAAAAGGCACTTTAAGCAATAATATTATTAAATTGACTTCAGGTGATAAATAGTGAGAAAAGCAATCTAGAGATTTTACTGTCTATGTTAGGATTAATGAGAGGGCTGAAGTTGAGAGTAGATTTAGGATTTATTAAAACAGGTCAGGGTTAACCAAAGGTTACACAGAGGCTGCTTATTTCACCTGAGGTTATGTTGCAATAAACTGTATACTTCTTCGTGGCATATAATTTTAGATGTATACACAGTGTCTCATAAAACACAGCTACGAATACATTTAACTGGATTATTGTAATGAGCATAACCGGAAATAAGAAGAACCATGATGATATGTTTTTGTGTGCTGGATACTACTTTTCCTCAATCTGCAATTGGCAGCAAAGGAGACCAACTCAGTATCACTCTCCATCACTCTCAACAGCTGCTGTTGAAGCAAACAGTTGTAAAGGGGTTTGCACTCTTACAGTAAATTGAAAGGCTTTTCACTAAAGTGTGTCAGGAGCGTGCAGACATTGCCATCTCATGACAAAAGGGAAAAGAGGCTCCTCAAATGCAAAAAGCAACTAAATGTGACAAAAAGTTATTGAATTAGCACAACTTGGACAACTCAGCTAATACTGAGGTGAAAGCACAGTGGATAGACAGCCCTGCATGAGCCCTCATAATTGGACTGTTCGGCACCTAAAGACTGATATAAAGTCTTCTGAATTGGATTGAAACATCAGTTAAGCATAGCTTCTCTTTGGTTATGCTGCAGGTTTTCACTGCTCAGTCTGGAAGCTGACCATAACTGTCGTTATGACTACGTGGAGGTACGTGACGGCAGCGATCTGAGCGCCCCTGTGATTGGCCGATTTTGTGGGGATCATCTGCCTCCTTCAGTAAAAAGCTCTGGGAACCTCTTGCACATCCTGTTCACCTCAGACGGCTACAACAACTTTGATGGCTTTGTTCTTACTTTTCAGGAGAGTTCAGGCAGGTACAATAATTGTTAGTAATGTGAATGTTATGTACACATTACAGTATGGATAACAGTTAGACAAAAAAACTGAAGCCAGTAACCTATGATGCCATCTAATACAATTGCCTCAAAATAAATACTCCCTTGTTAGAGCATATGGTATGGTGTTCCTCTCCTCTCTAAGATTAAGAATGTATCAGTCTGATATATATTCTCTTTCATGATATAGCCTATGGCAGGTATGTACTTATACATTTATCTTACAGATGCAATACAGATGATTCCCTGCTGTCCCTCCATGCATGCAGCATATATTTGATTGCATACATATCATATTTGCTCCTGAACCTTTATTCATTTTGCTGTGTGTGTGTGTGTGTGTGTGTGTGTGTGTGTGTGTGGCCTCCTATAGAGGGCAGCGATGTGAGACAGGCAGTCAGCGGCACAGATTTATCATTTACCATTTGATCTATTTGAAGCACATCAGGCATGTAACTTGCATCCCATTTATCCAGTCTTTTCCCTCCTGGATATTAACTCTTGCTAGCTAACCTGAACACATTATAGTGGTACAGCTGGAAAATGTTTTAGAGCCCCCCTTAGCAATATTTCTGTTAAGCTTATGTTCTGGTTGATTATCCCATAACTGTTTCAATCTTATCAGGGATTGCTGTAATTACACAGCAAGAGGTAACTTTAGGAGGTAATGTTCCTTTTAAGACAACGATGTGTTTACATATTACAGCAGTGCTTTTGAACAGCAATACAATATCTCAAACAATGGCAGGATGAGGGGATTTTGATCATCCGTTTTATACCCTTTATGTGAAAATCCTTCATCTTGTGCTTTTTCTCCACAGATGCAGCCATCAAGAATCCAGTGTGTGCATTCCCAGAGAAACTGGTGAATGGATATTTGCTGCCTGTATATGGCTCAAAGGAGGAGCTTATATCTGTAAAGTACCAGTGCCATCCACCTTTCACACTGATGGGTTCCCAGCAGAGGAGCTGTCTGCCTAATGGCACGTGGAGTGGCACAGTTCCCACATGCCTAAAAGGTACCTTTTCACCAGGTGGCTTCTCATCTTCATTTTTGGTGTTTGTACAGATATATAAGATGCCACATAATGCATTTATTGGGGGAGTTTCTTCCTTTTCTCTCTCAAACACACATTCATATAGGCCAAACAAGCAGAGTCCGGTGTTCCGCTCTACCAAAATTACTCAACGGCTACCACAGACCTGCTTCTGACACAACTGGAGGTGCAGAAACCATTGAGTTTTTTTGTAAAAACTCATACATTCTGAGTGGGAGCCATCAGAGTACCTGCCTCTCCAATGGAACCTGGAGTAGCAGGTCACCCAAGTGTGTCAAAGGTAGCTGTTTTCAAAATAACGTTCAGACTGGGAACACACAATGTAGCCTATTTTTCCACTGCATTACTGTATGGGGATTTGTTTTTCTGACACCCCAATTTACCCAGAAATGTACATATCCTGACAGGAAAAAGTTACAATTTGAGCAATATGATGAGTGTTTGTAAAGATAACGATCAGTAATATTTTTGCATTTTTTTCACTTCATTTTTCACAATTATTCATGTTACTGAAATCAAACAGTTTCAGTCAGCTGCTTGATTTGCCCCTACAGCATGTCGAGAACCAAAAGTGTCTGACCTTGTGCGACAAAGTGTTGTGAAGCCACGTCTGATATCAAGGTAACCACTACACAACTTAGTGTGTATTTATATACACTGAACAAAAATATAAACGCAACACTTTTGTTTTTGCTCCAGTTTTACTTGAGCTGAACTCAAAGAGCTAAAACTTTTTCTACGTACACAAAAGGTCTATTTCTTTCAAATATTGTTCACACAATTGTCTAAATTCATGTTAGTGAGAACTTCTCCTTTGCCGAGATAATCCATCCACCTCACGGGTGTGGCATATCAAGATGCTGATTAGACAGCATGATTATTGCACAGGTGTGCCTTAGGCTGGCCACAATAA